>MU675100.1:72092-133673 GCA_026770625.1 Nicotiana glauca
AAAATCTTGAACACATTAAAACCATTATCGAGAGTCATTCACTCTATTCAACTTGCATTTAGCCTGCTCAGCTAACAAAACCACCTGTGCCTCATTAGCACTCTGACACCGCAGGATACGACCTCATCTCAATACAATCAAGCATCTTCCTTCTCTATACACTTAGCACTCTTTAACAACAACAACTCAAGACATCCTATTATTTCCTCATATCTACGAAGCACCATATAACCTTTATCAAAATTTTGCTTCACTCGTGCCATCCTCGGCTCATTTTCTGCAACCAGGACTGATCCGCCAGCATACCTCGAAACGGAAACAACATAGCACATAACCGTGCGATAAGCTAATCAACAACAACCTCCCTAACTTGGCTCGAAGGCATCTATCAGGACACATTTAATAACCCATAATACTTTTACTCTAATGCTGCCACAATATTATAGTGAGATTAAAATCAAATCATTTACTAGTTTATGAAAACACAGATCCTCGAATACCGAAATCCTCTACAAACCTCGCATTCATCCCCACATCAGTTGGGTTCACTCTCTTAAGCAACCCAAATTTATCAAATTTCAACACGTACCTTTCAATTACACATGAGATCTTCTAACAATATACATAAGAATCGTACCCCTTAAGAACACCCCGCAGGAGATAACCCACCTGCTTCGCCTCAGTTTAGTATTTCATCACACCTTCCACCATCATATACGTTACACAGTCATTAGTCTCCCCGAGTCTGAAATTATACCGCCGCATGCAATGCACTTCACTTCCCAACTAGGAGATACAAAAATATCCTTCACGCGCCCATATTCGGGCTACATATCAAACCACAATAGGAAAGGAATCACTTAACAGTCCATCTATTATCCAACAGACTTCTTCGTCACTACCAAGTCATATAATTACATCTCGCAGTACTAACATACTCATCACATGAATACCAAACTGCCACTCCGGCTAATAGCGACAATACCCAACATATAAGTTCAGAACACTTGCTCACACGACAAGCACCTTAGTGCTCAAGCCATAGACAAAGATCCGGCCTCAAGTCCTCCAGACTGGCTCAACATCAAACTCACGGGATCATATCTCGCCCCTTGATCGAGGAATCACAAGCCATCAAGGCACATACAATACTGAGCGCTCATGTGCGCATACAGACGTGTAGAAGGAATTTCAAGAGTTATATCTCAAGCTAAATCAAGTACGCACGATAAGAATTCCAAAAAAGTGAAGCTTTCCTTAAGGTTCTGCAACCTCTCGAGGATAAATACAGACGTCTCCGCACCGATCCGCGAGACTCTACTAAACCTGCTCATGACTCGTGAGACCTAGTAACCTAGGCTCTGATACTAACTTGTCGCGACCCAATTACTAAAACCGGTCGTGATGGCGCCTCTCGTGAAGACAAGGCCAGCAAACAGAACAACAATGTCCCTTTTTAACAATTAATAAACATAAATGAATGAATAATACGACTTAATGACATTAATACCCGACATTTACCACCCAACACAACTCGACCGGGGTGTCACAAGTTACAAGCATCTAGAGAAGTCTAAATACAACTACAGGGCCAATAATATACAAAATAAAATTTAGAACCAAAGGAAATAATCCAGTGCCGCGAACGCTGGTGGTCACTCTGCTCAGCTTCAATAGTAATACCTTCAATCAGCTAATAACCCACTACCGGGTGAACAATACCTGCAACTGCACGTGCGGTGCAAGGAGTAAAGTGAGCACTCCAACTCGGTGAGTAATAAAAATAAATAATAACTGAGCAATAAGAAATCACGTAAAGCACTCCATTATGCTATATAGAATAGTACAACCCTATGAGAAAATAGTAAAACCGTGAGACCTTTAGAAATGTTTTGGCTCAGTTCAAATCTCTTTCGAAAATGGTCTTTTCAGTAACTACAAAAATGGTTTCAAAATAGTTAGTGCTGATTAGTACAGAAAATACGCCCCTCGGGCAAAAATACCACAGTATAACAGGTAAAAGGCAAGAACTATGCAAAATGAGCACGTAAAAGCTCGCCCCTCGAGCAATATCTCAAACTGAACCAGCTCCTCGGGCTCTCTCTCTCTATCTCAAATCCCTCTCAAAAATAGTATCACATAATAACCGCTGCGGCGCGCAGCTCGATCCATATGTCGCTGCGGCGTGCAGCCCGATCCATAGCTCGCTGCGGCGTGCAGCCCGATCCATATGGGTACCTGCGCTTACTGTGGGTGTGCAGACTCCGGAGGGGCTCCTACAGCCCAAGCGCTATATATCACTGCGGCGTGCAGTCCGATCCAATACATACATACCGCGGCGTGCAGTCCGATCCATATAATATACTACTGCGGCGTGCAGTCCGATCCATATATAATATACTACTGCGGCGTGCAGTCCGATCCATATATAATATACTACTGCGGCGTGCAGTCCGATCCATATATAATATACTACTGTAGCGTGCAGTCCGATCCATATATAATCCTCACATCCAGGCCCTAGGCGTCACATCTCTCCGTGTATCCTCACATCCGTCCCTCGGTCGCACTCAGTCAGAATATCGTCACAAGCCCCTCGGGCACTAGTAAAACAGTAGTCCTCAGCCCAAATTATCATTTAAATTATCATTTAAGACTCAATATGAGTGAAAGTGGCTGAGTTGTAAAGTAGTGGAGGAACAGTATGATTGAGTTCAAGTAATAAGTCAAAATAGTGAGGAAGTCAGTGAAAATTATCCCCGAAGGGTTCAAATAGTTGGCACATAGCCCAAGTACGACAATCAGCCCAAACAACAGTGATAACATATAAATTCCAGATAATTATGCGGTAAAATCAACAACCGGGACGGACCAAGTCACAATCCCCAATGGTGCTATACCTCACGCTCATATCCGGCGTGCAAGTCACCTCAATACTACACTATGATGTGCAAATCCGGGGTTTCAAACCCTCAGGATATCATTTACAAGTATTACTCACCTCGAACCGGTGAAATTCCTCGCTCGCGATGCCTTTTCCCCTCAAATTGGCCTCCATACACGTCGAATCTAGCCAAAATCAGAGCGAATACATTACAATATGCTAAAGGGACAATACCCAATCGAAAACAATCGAGAAATAGCAGAAATCTCAAAACTAACAAAACCCGAGCCCCGGGCCCATATCTCGAAAAATTATAAAACTCACATTACCAGATTCCTCGTCTCTCCACGAGTTCATACATACCAAGAACTCCCAAATTCGAGCTCAAATGACCTATCAAATTCCAATTTAAAATATCAAAAACTTAAGCCCTAACCTCAATTTTTAACCATTAATTCCTTGACTTTCAGTGTTTATTCCATAATTTTACACTATATAAACATAATCTGAGTCCAATAGTTCATACCTGATGAAACCCCTTTGAATTCTCTCCAAAATCGCCTAAGAATCGCCTAAGCCGAAGTCCAAAATATTTTCCTTCTCTTTCAATTCGTGAAACACTGTTCACTTAAACCCAGGTCGATTTTCGCTTTTGCGGTTAATTTACCGCACCTGTGGTCACCGCATATGCGCCCACTTGACCGCTTTTGCGTTCTAACTTAACTCACTAGGGACCGCTTCTGCGGTCACAAACCGCTTTTGCGGTCGCCGCTTATGCGGACCCACGTCTGCTTCTGTGGAACCCCCAGGTCCTTCAAAGACCGCTTTTGCGACCACCTAGCCGCATCTGCGGAACCGCTTATGCGGCCCATTTTTCCGCAGATGTGGAAACAACAGAACCAGAAAAACCTCTTCCATGCAACAAACTCCAAATTCACCGTTTAACCATCCGAAATCACCCCGAGGCCCCCGGGACCTCAACCAAAAGCATAGATATGATCTATTACCTTATTCAAACTTGCTCGAATCATCAAATCACTATAGTTAATATCAAAATCATCAAATTTCACCAAATTAAAGCCTAAGTTTCTTGAAAACTTCTGAATTGCACATTCGATAAAAAACCCGACCAAACGATGTCCGAATGACCTGAAAATTTGACCTACAGCAACTCTCGGAATTCCATTCCGACCCTCGAATCAAAATCTCACCCATCAACCGGAATTTGCCAAAATTCTAACTTCGCCAATTCAAGCCTAATTCTACACCGGACCTTCAAAATCAATTCCGATCACACTCCTAAGTCATAAATCATCCCCCGAAGCTAACCGAATTACCGAAAATCACATCCGAGCCCTATAACTCATAAGTCAACATCCGGTTGACTTTTTCAACTTAAACCTTTCTTAAAGAGACTAAGTGTCTTATTCCTTATCAAAACCATTCAAATCAACCTAATTACACAAGATACGGATAATGAAGCATAAAGAAGCTGAAAATGGGGAAAATGGGGCGGTAATACCCGAGACAACAAATCGGGTCGTCACAGACGAGGAGTCGAAATTAACACTTACTATGGGCTAAAAATGAAATACAGGAATTTCTAAAGAGGCATAGAATATGTGAACAAAAATATTAACACAGTAACAACAATGATTAAATGATTCTCTAACTAATAGTAAATTCCAAAAGTCTTCTACTAACACATACTAATTCCAAATAATATCAAGAAAATAAATAAATAATAACCTCTCGATTTATGAAAAAAATTATCAAATATATTTGGGCGCCAAGAATTAACACGCACGATTTATGCTGAGGTCGTATGGCCCGATCCAGAATATTATGTACACGACCGAGGGTCAAGTGACACGAATCATATATGCATCTATTTTACTGTTGAGGCGTTCGACCCGCTCCACAAGAAGAGAGAATACTTTATGAACATCCAATTTAAAAGCTATTATAAGGCTAATACACAAAGAAGAACAATTTCTATTAACGGTCAAGCAACCCACAAAAACTCAAGTAAGTGAAGTTCGGTCTTTACAAATCCTTTAGCAAGTTTCAATACAATTTAGGAACTTTAATTAACAAGTAGGGTGCAAACATTACAAGTATTTCATGTCATATCTCATATTTAAAATAAAGTCATATTGATACCCCAAAAGAAAATAAAACAATAAAGGTATGGGAAAATGGGCCAAAGCCCATAAGAATACAACCTAATTGTTGGCTGCAAACGTAACAATACAAAAGAGAATATAGGGGTTGAATTTTTGGCTCTACACAACAGCAAAACGTGAAACAAATGAAAGGGAAAAAGAAAGCCGATGCTATGTTCGGAACCATATTAACAATGGAGAAAAATCTAAAGCTACTGATTATCTCGGGTATTACTTGAACTTCAAATCTTTTAGTTTTGTTTTATGTGTTGTAGGATTCCATGGAGTATTAAAAACTAAATACAAATAAGAAATAATATGAACATCAATTCACTGAGTTCCGGCAGAAGCAATCGAAGTCAATGGAAAAGAAAGTTTATTTTTTTCTAGCGAAGGAATTTATGGTGTGGAGAAGAACAAGCTAGGCAATTGAATTCCTCTTTCCTTAGTAATTTATCTGAGATTTTCTTTACTTAATACCTACCTTATTATTAGTTATTAAATTATAAATAAGGGTAGAGACAAGAAAAAGGACTTAGTTAAGGCTGATTCATACATCCAGGAAAAGAATTTTTTTCTTCTATTTTTTAACATTATAGCTAATAAACTTGAACACTTTTCTTAGAAGATACTGGACTAGTTTAGGTTATTTTAGAATTAACCGAGATATCCGGAGAATTGGGTATACTGGTTGATTCGTAGAAAGCAAGTCATATCCCGTGGAATAAAAACAGGGAAAAAATTAAGATCAATAAAATTTAACCAACTATACTAGTGCTCATGAAGTTGATACGTAGATTGGTTTTGTAATCATATTGGTAGTTGAAGAAGTTGAACGAAGTGCTCGCAGCGACAAGTTTAATATTTCAGCACGAGTACGGTGAGTAGTAATCTTACAATAATTTGTGTTTTCACAACCTGCATAGTTTATACGTTATTTTGAAAATAAAATATGTCACCGAATGTTTGAAATTGCATGAGGGACAAGTCCTTTACTTGATATGGTACTGAATAGTTTACTGGAGATGTTAACCGTTATTTAAAATGTTCATGTTTTACTGTTACTTGAGATATGGTTACCATTATCAGAATGGATTTACATGATTTAATAATAATTGATGTGCCCTTTATTATTTTGAAATTGAAAATGCTTTCTAATGAATATTTAATGGTTACAAGAAAAAGTACAAATAGGAGGAGACTTTGAAGGATCCCTTAGCTAACGGTGGGTTCGTTAGATATGGTGCACCTTGTATTTACCGATTACCGAGTACAGTTATATCCCTCGCTAGCGGGAAGGTAGAACTAGCATACATTTACAGTTTTTCCCTCGAGTAGGGACCTACAATTATATTTGACTCCTTTTACGAAGGGGTCTACACAGTGATACACATTACATGATCCTTTCTTGGAAATCTCCCAAATATAAAGATTTGCTATGAGATTGTGTTTACCGAGTTTATTACTGAATTATTAAATTGATTTTATTACAGGAAACACATGATGAGACTGATTATTGTTTATTGTTTCCGAAAGAGCATTCTTATGATATTTTCTAATTATTATATTGGTATATTTTCTGACTTGTCCCTATTAAAAACTATTGTGGTTAAGTGTTATTACTCATTGAGCTAGCGTTTCACTCCTCGCTATATTTTTTCCCCAGAGATAGTAGTTTAATTATGCGAGGATCTTATTAGCTAGAGCGTACGAGTTGGAAATTCTGGTGAGCCTCGCATTGCTTCGCGTGGGCAAAAAGTTTATTTAGTGGTTATCGTCCTTTTCTTTAAAACTCTTAGAGTCGCTCTATAGTCATTTTAATAGTGTCATGTGTATTAATTATCATTTTCGACTTGTTCACTAGATCGGACTTTCTTATCGTGATTTGGAAATAGATTTAGCATCACGGTCTTACAAGTGGTTGATTAATAGTGATGGAGATCTGAATGGGTAGTCGATGACAATTATGAGTTATTTTGTTGGATATTGGTTGGTTTTGTTGTTGCTTTTTGAGACAGGAAAATTGTGGATAGTCCTAAAATAGGAGAAACTCTATCCGATTTTTTGTAAAATACTGATGAGTCTTACTTGGGGGCATTTACTCCTAAGCGCCGGTCATGATCCTAAATTGGGTCGTGACAATATTGGTATAAGAGCCCTAGGTTATTATTCTGACTAATGGAGCACACGTTAGTAGTAGAATCTCAATTATGGTTATGTAGTTGGCCATTCCCATAATTGTGATTCTTTGTGGACGTGATAATATATTTCATGTATTTCTTTCTTATTCCTCCATACGTATGTGGCGATTAAGGTCAAATAATTGAATCTGTTATTACTTATCCTATTCGTGTATGGCTCGGACCAATTACCCTATAATAGAATTTGGCTAGAGGTTCAAACTTCAAAGACGTCAAATTTCGCCAATAGACATGCAGCCATCTCTAAGCAAATAAATTTTACATAAGTAGTATACAAAACCGATGAAAGTTTCATTTTTTCATATGAGGTTCTTTCCGGTAAGATAGGTAATAGAGTCAATTTCGGAAATTTGCACTAGTCCACCACTACAACGATGGAGGAGTGCTATCATAAAAAGCTACCTATCTCCATGAAAAAGAAAAAAAATTGAGATCTTTATGGATATAATAGCTAAACATGAGAAGAATGAGCAACCGAATAGGGGATCTAAAGTCCTCATGCACCTAGAAGATTATGGGGAACAATAAAATATTCTTAATAAAGTTCCTAAATTTAAAACTATTAAGTTTACTATTTCTGATAGTTCAAAGGATCCTTAAAGGTTTTAGTAAAATATTTACCACGATATGAGCTATAGGATATTTCATGAAGAGGCCTATGGAACGTGAAACTTTTAGACTAAAGAACATGGCGAATACATAAAATGTTATTGTACTCTTAGAGATGCCAACAAGAGCAACACAACTAATTTGGGAATAATTTCACTAAAGTGTTTATGAATCACTTCCTTCTTGGCAGTTTGTGACGTGAACTTTCCTTCTAGATCATTTAAGAAATTAATTTAGACGTCGGGTATGCTTACATATAACACCAAACTTTTTTAGCTGGATACGCAAGCAACATATTAAGTTTAGAGGCTTGTTAAAAGGTTGGTTAATTGTTTAAACAAGATAGTAATTGCATATATGAAGACTTAAACCTATTATGTAGTAGTTGCACTTAATAGAAAAATTGAAAATATGGACATGATAGTCGTGTAAGAACTCACACAAGAAGATCGAGATTAGAATATCTTTAGTATGGATTTTAATATGAGTCGAAGATTTAAAAATCAAGAATGTTTTGAGATATAAAGCGATCCTTTTCGGGTTGTCACATCTGTAAAAAATTTATAGTAGTTAGACATGTGTTTAAAACTTTTAAGATTCAAGTTAAGAGAAGGAAACCCGAGCTAACCAAGTTGTACTTGATATGATCGACTCTAGCGTACTGATGGATATAGATTAATTATCTTCTTACAAGACTACCCTCGATTATTATGGAAAAATTATTAAGTTTGGTGAACTTTGAAAGCTAGTTTTGCCCCAAAAAGGGGATTATAGGTTTTTGAGATGAGCAAATTATATATTTTGAAGTCTTAACAGTTATAGAAGAAAGGTTTTTTGGGTCTCATAGATATGATAAGAGGCACGAGAGAAAAAAATTTAGTTTGAGAAATAATATCATAATGAGAGATTCTCCAATGTTTTCCTAAAGATTTACTAGGACTACTTCTAATATAAGAAATAGAATTCAGTATTGAATTGACACCTAACTGTCAAACCATGTCATGTGGCACTAACAGAGTTGAGAAAGCTAGATGAACAATTGTGAGAACTACTGGATAAGGTTTTCATCATACCAAAACTTTCATCGTGGGGGTGCACCAATACTGTTAAAATGAAAAAAAAATATTGGTTCCTAAGAATGTGCATCAACTACATCTAGTTTGATGTCCGCCTCTAGAACTCGGTACATACATTAAGAGTTACTTGTGATGCCTTTTGGACTGGCTAATGCTCCAGCTGCTTTGATGTATAAAATGGATATAGTGTTCAAGTTGTTTCTGGAAAAAAAATATTATAGTTTTAGTTACGATATTTTGGTATATTCTCGTAGCGAGGAAGAAACCGAGGATCACTTGAAAAATGTGTTAAAGACATCTGAGGAAAATTAGCTTTTTACCAAGTTCGTGAAGCATGAATTTTGGCTAGACTCAGTAGAATTCCTCAGGCATATTATAACTAGGTATTGGATTACGTTAGATCTAGAAGGATAAAAGCAGTTCAAAAGTAGTAAGGATGAACTACCTCTATAGAGATTCACAACTTCTTGGTCTAGGGAAACTACCACAAGCTATTTCTGTAGAATTTCTTCATAGTAGCGGCGCCATTTACCAAGTTAACATAGGAAAACAAATTTAAAGTTTCAGTGAACGAAAAAAATGTGAGTAGAGATTTTAGAATCTCAAGACATGTTTTACCACTATCAGTATTAGCTTTACCATCAAGTTCTAGTGGATTCATGATGTTATGTAATGCTTCAAAAGGTCGGATTAGGATGTGTTATTATGTAGAATGATTGTGTGATAGCTTATGCTTTAACACGCTTAAAAAAATGAACAGAGCTGTCCTACTTATGATTTGGAGATGACCGCAATTGTATTTGCTCTAAATATCTAGAGACACTACTCATATGACAAAACTGGCGAGATTTATACTGACCATAAGAACTTGAAGTAAATGTTTTTAGCGTCGATTGGTATCTTCGATAGCGTCGATTGATTGAACTTCTCAAAGACTAATATTATTTTATTTTGTATTATCCTGGGAAAGTGAATGTTATGGCTGATGCATTGAGCAGAAAATCTATAGATAGTTTGTACGTATAGTAGAGACTTTTTCCTGAAGATATCCATAACCTAGAGGGTACTAATATCAAATTTAGTATGGGAACTTGGAGACATTGCTGGCTTGTGTTAATGCTTAAGTCCTCACTAGTAGATTATATAAATGCCACTCAGTATAAAGATAAGCGACTATGTAACATGGTGAGGTCCTGGGTAGTGAAAGCAAGGATATGATTATTGATAGTGATGGTATTTTTTGACTAGGTGACTGGTCACATGTACTAGACGTAAATGGGTGTCACGACTCAAAATCCACTAAGGGTCATGGTGGCGCCGGACACTGCTGTCAGGCAAGCCAACTAAATTACTTAATCACAACTCTCTTTTTAATACATCTGAAATCTAGGATTTTTCCTTCAAATTTAGCAATTTTAAAGAATATAGTCTCAAATCAAATTTAAATGATAAGAAGTTAATACAATACTTCAAACCATCCCAGTATCCGGTGTCACAAGTGCATGAGCATTTACTGACAAGAAAATAAAGTATAATATCCGTCAGAAATACAGTGGACAGGAAGTAAATACAGTACACTGGAAGGGACTGCTCTAGCTGCGGCCATCTCGAATGATGCAGCTCACCTAGCCCCAGAATCATCCGCGCTGCTACGCCCAGTAGGCCACTAGGGTTACATATACCTGTGCAACAAAAATTTTCAGAAGTGTAGTATGAGTACGTAAACAACATGTACCCAATGAGTGACGAGATGGTCAACTTCGACACTTACTAGGGGGTCAATAGACAATATACTAACAATGTGAGAAAATCATGAATTTATATAGCAGTTCTAAATCATGGAAAAAAGGTAAACACCTTTAACCAATAATAAAGGATTTTCAAGGTTTTCTTTTCATTATCTTATCAATTTATATCAAGCTATGAAAGGCAATATCAACACTTAAAATTCTCAGGCAACAAAATATATCATGCGCAAATCGTGCCGAGACGACGACTCGATCCAACAGAAATAAACTGTGCACTTGCCAAGGGTCGACGGCGCGCCTATAGAGGCATCTATTTAATCTGCCGAGGCGTTCGGACCGTTCCAAAATAAACACATAGAGACATTCAATCCAGAAGCCAACATGGGGCAATTATTCAAAGAAAGCTAATTCCCTTTTAACAATATAAGAAAATGAGGTTTAGATCTTGTTAGAAATTCCTTTACTATTTTGATGTGGTTTAAGCAATTCAACTATCCATAAGATTACAAATATTCAAAGTATAGAATGCTTTTGGGTCCAAGACTACCCAGACAATAGCATAATAGTAGCTACGCACGGATTCTCGTCACCTCGTGCGTACGTAGCCCCCACAAATAGGAGCACATAACCAATTAACTCACCTATGGGGACAATTCCCTCTTACAAGGTTAGAAAGGAGACTCACCTCGCTCCAAAGCGCACTTCCAATATCAAGAACAAGCCCAAGCTCTTAATTTGGAGCCGAACAATCACAAACTAGTTAAAATAAGTAAGAACTAGTCAATAAAGGCTTACAAGGTCGAATTCTAACTATTTAAAAAATTTTCCAACCTTTTCCACAAGTTTCCTAAATTTCAACCCCGGGCCCACGTGCCTGGATTCCGATAATTTTCGAAGGAAATTGTTCTCTACAACCTATGGATCATAATATATGATTTCTAGTCCATTTCATAACAAATTTCATGCTTAAATCTTAGTTTTATTAAAACCCTAGGTCTAGCTCTAACCCTTTGATTTTATCGAATTTTTAGTGTTTAATCTACCTAATATGCATGTATTTAAACTAATAATGAATGGGAGTAACTTACCTTGAAGTGCTATGTTGAAATCCTCTCTTTGGAAGCCCCCAAATCCCCTAAGTGTGGAGTGTGAAATGATAAAATGGTGTTGAGTTCGGATTAAATGAAGGCCACTGCCCAGCGATTTTTGCTTCTACGGTTAGGGGACCACATCTGCGGTCCCGAACCTGCGAAAATGGAGGCGCATCTACGGAACTTGGCAAGAGGGGCTTGGACCACTTCTGCAGTCTGAGGCCCGCATATGCTTAACCGCTTCTGCGGTATTTGGGTCGCTTCTGCGGCTTGGGCCTAAATGGTTGGACCGCTTCTGCGGTCTGGGGTTTGCTTAAGCGAAACCGCTTCTGCAGTCCCTAGGCCACTTCTGTGGTTCCCCTTAGCCTGGGCCCTTCTGCTTTTGCGATGGGCTGACCGCATTTGCAGTCCAAGAACCGCATATGAGGTTATGACAGAAGCAACAACTTCAGCTCTTCTTCAATTTCCTACTTCGCTCGAACCTCGGTCGATTGACACTTGATTGACGCTCGGGGCTCCCGAGCCCCGCCCGAATATACCGACAAGTATGAAATCACGAGGCGGACCTACTCGAACCCTCGAAACTCCCAAAACAAAGCTAAATCATGAATCAACCCCCAATCCAAGCTTTATGAACTTTAGAACTTCCAACTTCAACTTTCGATGCTTAAACCTATCAAATCACGTCCGATTGACCTCAAATTTTGCGCACTAGTCATATTTGACATTATGGACCTACTCCAACTTTTAAAATTGGATTCCAACTCCGATATCAAAAAGTCCACCTCCGATCAAACTTCTCAAAAACCTTCAAATTTCTATCTTGAGGAAAATGGCTCCTAAATGACCTACGGACCTCCGAATTCACTTCCGATCACGCCCCCAACTCTAGAATCACCATACGGAGCCATTCATAGTCTCGGAATCCCAAACACACATCGATAATAATGAAATGCACTTCAAGCCAAACTTATGAAATTTATTCTAAAATGCTAGCTTCCACAATAGGTGCCAAAACACCCCCGAGTTATCCAAAATTCAAACCGGGCATACGCCAATTTTGAAATCATCATACGAACCTGCTGGAACCTTCAGATCCTAATTCCGAGGTCGTTTACTCAAAATTCCAATCCTAGTTCATTCTTTCAACTTTAAGCTTCCGAAATAAGAATTCTCTCTCCAAATCAACTCTGAACTTTTCGAAATTCAATTCCGAACATGCGTACATGCCATAATACCTGAAATGAAGCTGTTCATGGCCTCCGACTGCTGAATGGAGTGCTAGGATTCAAAACGACCGGTCGGGTCGTGACAATGGGTTAAGATGAGTTATTCATGAGGAGCTCACAACTCTTGATACACTATATATTTGGAGTCCAATAAGATGTACCATGACTAAAAAAAATTATATTTGTGGGAAAAGAAAGAACAAATTTCAATTTTTTTTTAACTTATTCTAACTATTTGACTTGTTAGCATGTCAAGACAAGCATTTGTGACTTACTGGACCACTACAACAACTCGAGATTTTAAAGTGGTAATGGAATATAATTATAGTGAATTTTATGACGGAACTACCTCAAATAATAAGAAATTATTATAATATGTGGGAAAATTTATATGGAATTTCATAGTAAGCACACTTCTTACTTGTAAATACTTTTATAGTGAGGTGATATATGCACCTATATACATGAATTCAAAATTGTCCAACTCCATATGATTTTATTGTCCATCATTTCTGAAAGAGGATCACAATTTACTTCACGCTTTTAGAAATCTTTTCAATAATTATTGATATAGGAGTAGATCTTTGTACTGCATTTCATCTACAGACAGACGGGTATTCTGAACGTTCTACACAAATCTAAGAGGATATGTTGAGATCTTGAATAATTGCTCTTGGAGGTAGTTGGGATGATTCCCAATGTTAAGCTAAATTTACCTACAATGATAGCTTTCAGTAAGAGTATTAAGATGGCATTGTATGAAACTATAACGACCCGACCGGTCATTTTAAACTTTTGCACCTTGATCGCCAATTCTCGGGCACGACTTGCCCCGTGTTATGCATTATGACTAATGTAGATAGTTGGTTTTGGTCTTTAGGAAGAATTGGAATGAATTGACTGAGAGTTTACTTATCTGTATATGAGCTTAGATAAGAGTTATTATGATTTGGTTAGCTTCGTTAGATGATTTGTAACTTAGGAGTGTGATCGGAAGTGATTTTAGAGGTCCGGTGTACAATTAGGCTTGAATTGGCGAAGTTAGTATTTTGGCGAATTCCGGTTGATTGGTGAGATTTTGATCCGAGGGTCGGAATGGAGTTCCCAGAGTTGCTGTAGTTTCGTTAAGTGATTTGGGATGTGTGTGTAAAGTTTCAGGTCATTCATACGTCATTTGGTTGGGTTTTTTATCGAATGCGTGTTTCGGGAGTTTTAGAAGAACTTAGGCTTGAATCCGATATAATTTGATGATTTTGGTGTTGTTTGAGGTGTTTTGATGATTGGAGCAAGTTTGAATGATGTTTTAGGATGGGTTGGCACTTTTAGTTGAGGTCCCGGGGGCCTCAGGGTGATTTCGGATGGCCATCGGGATGAATTTTGGACTTGTGTTATTGCTGGTATTTGCTGGTTCTGGTATTTCTGCATCTGCGGAAAAGGGACCGCAGATGCGGTTCCACAGATGCGGAAAGGGGGTCGCAGGTGTGAGTTTCTTGAGGAATTAGTATTTCGCAGATGCGGGTTTGGAGCTGCATCTGCGGTGTCGCAGATGCGACATTTGAACCGCAAAAGCGGATATGGGCCAAAGGGGCTTTCCAAAGAAGCGGATTTAGACAGAAGCAGCGGTCCTGAGCAAAATAGTAAAGTTCCGCAGAAGCGAAAACCGTAGAAGCGGTTTATTGGTCGCAGAAGAGAAAATGTCTGGGCAAAGAAGGGTTTAAAGCTTCATTTTGTTCCGCGAGCTAAGGTATTTTTCCACCATTTTTGAACATCTTTGAGAGCTTTTGGACAAGAATCGAAGGGGATTTCGACTGAGGTTGATTGGAGGTGAGTTTTATGACCTAAATACATGATTTAATTGTAGAATCAACTTAGAAATTAATGGAAATTCATCAAAAGGGGGAAAATCTAGGGCTTGGATTTTGATATTTCAAAGTGGGTTTTGATGGATCATTTGAGCTCGGATTTGAGTGTTCTTGGTATGTATGAACCTGTGAGAAGATAAGGAATCTATTAATGTGAAAATTTCTGAGATTTGAGAAGTGGGACCGGGGCTCGAGTTTTGGTAATTTCGGAATTTGTGCCCGTTATTATTTGTTTTCGTTTGGGCTTTGTTCCCTTGGCATATTGTGATGTATTCGCTTTGTATTTGGATAGATTCGACGTGCGTAGAGGCCGAATTGAGGGGAAAAAGGCGTCGTGAGCTAGAGATTTCGCCGGTTCGAGGTGAGTAATGATTGTAAATGATATCCTGAGGGTTTGAAACCCCGGATTGCACACCGTAGTGCTATATTGAGGTGACTTGCACGTCGGATAGTGAGGTGGGGTAGAGCACCGTTGGGGATTATGACTTGGTCCGTCCCGATTGATGATTTTACCGCGTATTTGACTGAAACTTATTTGTTACTATCATGATTTGGGTTGATTATCATATTTGGGTTTTGTGCCAATTATTTGAACCCTTCAAAGATTTTATCACTGTTTCCTCACTATTTTGACGTATTATTTGAACTCAGTCCCGTTGAAATCTACTGTTTTACAACTCAGCCAATTTTACTCAGGTTTGAAGCTTAAATGATATTTCTAAATGATATTTGGGCTGAGAACTACTGTTTTACAAATGCCCGAGGGGCTTGTGATGATTTTCGGACTGAGTGAGGCCGAGGGCCAGATCTGAGGATATGCTGAGTGATATTAGACCGAGGGTCTGAGATACTTTATGTGCCACGAGGTGGCTTGAGTGACATGACGAGGCTTTCAGGCCTTAAGAGTGACGCGAGGAGGCTTTCAGGCCTTAAGAGTGATGTGAGGAGGCTTTCAGGCCTTATGACTGATGTGAGGAGGCTTTCAGGCCTTATGACTTATGTGAGGAGGCTTCCAGGCCTTATGAGTGATGTGAGAAGGATTTCAGGCCTTATGAGTGATGTGAGAAGGCTTTCAAGCCTTATTTTATATGACACGAGGTGGCTTAATATTGCGCTTGGACCGTAAGGGGCCCCTCCCGGAGTCTGCACACCCCCAGTGAGCGCCGTCGAAGATATATGGATCGGGCTGCATGCCGCAGCGAGATGTGGATCGGGCTGCACGCCGCAGCGGTTACTATATGATAATGTTCTGAGAGTGATTTGAGAAAGAGAGCCCGAGGGGTTGAGAGTGTTCTGAGAGTGAGCCCAAGGGGCTGGTACTGTTTTGAGATATTGCCCGAGGAGCGAACTTTTATGTGGTCATCTTGCATATTTACTTGCCTTTTTACCTGTTATACTGTGATATGTTTGCCCGAGGGGCGGATTTTCTGTGCTTATCGGCACTAACTGTTTTTAAATCATTTCGTAACTGTTGGAAAGATCATTTTAAAAAGAGATTTAAACCGAGCCAAGGGATTTCCAAAGATTTCATAGCTTCACTGTTTTCTCAAAGGATTGTACTCTGCTTCTATACAACATGTTGGTTGCTTTACGTGATTTCTTACTACTCAGTTGTTATTTACCTTTATTACTCACTGAGTTGGAGTACTCACTTTACTCCCTGTACCTCGTGTGCAGATGCAAGTATCTATTCACCCGGTAGCGGGTTTTGGGCCGATCAGAGGTAGAGTTATATGAGAAGGGAGGTGACTATCACCGTTTGCAGCACCATATTTCTCTCTTTTGTTCATTATTCCGGTTTTGTACATTTTAGACCCTGTAGTGGATTTACTTTCTGATAGATGCTCGTGACTTATGACACCCCGATTTGGGCTGTGTTGGATTGTATTTTCGCTAATTAATGCTATTAAGTCATATTTAAGCTATTTATTTATGTTTAACTATTTTTGAAAAGACGCGTTGGGTTAGTTGGCTAGCCTCGTCTTCACGAGAGGCGCCATCACGACCAGTGCGGGGTTTGGGTCGTGACAAAAATGCTATAACGATGTTGCTCCCTTATTAGATGATTAAAAAAATAATGAGGCTAAGGTATTAGGTTCAGACTTAGTAGTATGAGAAGTTATAGATAAGTTCCAGCCAATCAGACAGATATTACTTATATCACTAAGCAACAAAACTCTTGTGCAGACGAGAAAAATTAGACTTAGAATTTACAGTTAGAGACCGAGTGATCATACGAGTCTCTCTTGTGAATGGCATGGTGCAATTTGGAAAAAGAGGAAAGATGAATCCAAAGTTTACAAGATTATAAGAGATAATTGAAGGGATGGGAGTCGTTGTTTACTGTTTAGTATGTATTCCTATGTTATATTTTTATCTAGTATTCCATGTCTTTGTTCTATATATTAAAAAAAATAAATTATATTGTACTCCTCTCATGTGCATGAAGCACCAGTTACACAACTTGATAAGAAGTAAACTTATGATGAAGAGTCCATCGCTAATGTTGATGGACAAATAAGAAAGTTACGATAAAAAAAAATTATGTTCTTGAAGGTCTGGTAGAGATACTATATCATTGAAGAAGCTATATGGGAAGTGGAAGATACTATATAAGTCAAGTATCCTTACTTGTTTCAGTTTCAGTCTACAGGTACATGCTTACTCAAAATTCGGGGACCAAATTTCATAAGGTGAGGAGAATTTAATATCCCATATTTAAATAAAGACATATTGATACCCCAAAAGAAAATAAAACGATAAAGGTATGGGAAAATGGGCCAAAGTCCATAAGAATACAACCTAATTATTGGATGCAAACGTAACAATACAAAAGAGAATATAGGGGTTGAATTTATGGTTTTACACAACAGCAAAACGTGAAACAAATGAAAGGGAAAAAGAAACCGATGCAATGTTCGGAACCATATTAAGAATGGAGAAAAATCTAAAGCTACTGATTATCTCGGGCATTACTTGAACTTCAAATCTGTTAGTTTTGTTTTATGTGGTGTGAGATTCCATGGATTATTGAAAACAAAAAACCAATAAGAAATAATATGAACATCAATTCACAGAGTTTCGGCAGAAGCAATCAAAGTCAATGGAAAAGAAAGTTTTTTTTTTTCTAGCGAAGGAATTTATGGAGTGGAGAAGAACGAGCTAGGCAATTGAATTCCTCTTTCCTTAGTAATTTATCTGAGATTTTCTTTACTTAATACCTAGCTTATAATTAGTTATTAAATTCTAACTAAGGGTAGAGACAAGAAAAAGGACTTAGTTAAGGCTGATTCATACATCCAGGAAAAGAATTTTTTCCTTCTTTTTTTTTAACATTATAGCTTATAAACTTGAACACTTTTCTTAGAAGATACTGGACTAGTTTAGGTTATTTGAGAATTAAACGAGATATCCAGAGAGTTGGGTATACTGGTTGATTCGCAGAAAGCAAGTCATATCCCGTGGAATGAAAACAGGTAAAAAAATAAGATCAATAAAATTTAACCGACTATACTAGTGCTGGTGGAGTTGATACGTAGATTGGTTTCGCAGCGACAAGTTTGATATTTTGGCACGAGTACGGTGAGTAGTAATCTTACCACAATTTGTATTTTCACAACCTGCATGGTTTATACGTTATTTTGAAAATAAAATGTGTCACCAAATATTTGGAATTGCATGTGGGACAAGTCCTTTACTTGATATGGTACTGAATAATTTACTGGAGATATGGTTACCATTGTCGGAATGGATTTACATGATTTAATAATAATTGAGGTGCCCTTTATTATTTTGAAATTGAAAATGCTTTCTTATGAATATTTACTAGTTACAAGAAAAAGTATAAATGGGAGGAGACTTTGAAGGATCCCTTAGCTAACGGTGGGTTCGTTAGACATGGTGCACCTTGTATTTACCGATTATCGAGTACAGTTATAGTCCTTGCTAGCGGCAAGGTAGAACTAGCATACAATTATAATTTTTCCCTCGAGTAGGGACCTACAGTGATATTTGACTCCTTTTACGAAGGGGTCTACACAATAATACAGATTACATGATTCTTTCTTGAAAATCTCCCAAACATAAAGATTTGCTATGAGATAGTGTTTACCGATTTTATTATCGAATTATTAAATTGATTTTATTATAGGAAACACATAATGAAACTGATTATTGTTTATTGTTTCTGAAAGGGCATTCTTATGATATTTTCTAATCATTATACTGGCATATTTTTTCTGACTTGTCCCTATTAAAAACTATTGTGGTTAAGTGTTATTACTCACTGAGCTAGCGTCTCAATCCTCGCTATATTTGTTTTTCCAGAGATAGCAGTTTAATTATGTGAGGATCTTATTAGCTAGAGCGTACGAGTTGGTAATTCTGGTGAGCCCCGCATTGCTTCGCGTGGGCAAAGAGTTTATTTAGTGGTTATCGTATTTTTCTTTAGAACTCTTAGAGTCGCTCCATAGTCATTTTAATAGTGTCATGTGTATTAATTATCATTTCGACTTGTTCACTAGATCAGACTCTCTTATCGTGATTTGGAGATAGATTTAGCATCACCTTTTTACAAGTAGTTGATTAATAGTGATGGAGATCTGACTGGGTAGTCAATGACAATTATGAGTTGTTTTGTTGGATATTGGTTGGTTTTGTTGTTGCTTTTTGAGACAGGAAAATTGTGGATAGTCTTAAAATAGGGGAAATTCTGTCTGATTTTTTGTAAAATACTGATGAGGCTTACTTGGGGGCATTTACTCCTAAGCGTCGGGCATGATCCTAAATTAGGTCGTGACATTTCATGATTTGGGTCCTAAACTACCCGGACTTAAGCATAATTAGTAGCTACGTACGGACTCTCGTCACTTCGTGCGTACGTGGCCCCCTACAATTAGAAGGAAATAGTAATTTAAATCACCTGTGGGGTAAATTCCCTCTTACAAAGTTAGGCAAGAGACTTACCTCATCTCAAAGCCCACTTTCCGGCCACAAATTCACTATAAGGACCGGTGTCGAACAAATCCGAAGCTAGACAAATATTATATAAAATAATAAATATACGCTCAAAAGTAAATAATTTAGCTATTAGAGTAATTACCCAATCCAAATTGGAAGATTCCTAAAATTTACCCCCGGGCCCACGTGCCTGGATTCCAAAAATGTTCGAAGATTATTTTTACCCATAACCTGACGAACTCAAATATATAATTTTTACCCAATTCCATAATCATTTTCGTGGTTAAATCCCATTTTTATCAAAACCTAGGGGTTTTAACTAAACTCGCAATTTATACACTTTATATGCTAAGAATCTGTCCAAAATACATGTATTAAAATCATCTCATATAGAAATTACTTAACTTAAAGTTCTAGGTGAAATTACCTCTTCAAAGAGCTCCAAAATCACCCAAGATATGAAAGAAATGAGCTAAAATTGCTTAAGTCCCGACATTAAAAAACCTCACTGCCTCTAGCAATTTCGCTTCTCGGGCCTTGGTTCGCACCTGCGACGCTGCTTCCATGGATAAAGGTCCGCTACTATGGAACACACCTAGCCTAGCATTGGGCGCACCTGTGGAAGGGCACCGCACCTGCGACCTTGCCCACACTTGCCTCCTCCGCACATACGAAACCCCTATCGCAGAAGTGAGTCCGCTTTTGCGAAAGAAGTTTTGCTTCTGTGGAAACTCTGACCCCCTCCTCTTTTGCTTCTATGAGCGAAACGCTGCACTTGCGTTGCCGCTCTTGGGGCCATTTCCATCGCAAGTGCGAACACACCAGATGCCTGCCACCATCAACTCTTCTCCAAAGAGCAATCAAGCTTATGAACTTCAAGTTCTTCCAACTTACTCCGAATGCGCCGAATCATACTTAAACTACTAGGAATGACACCAAATTTTGCATGAAATGCTTAAATCACCTACAGAACTATTCCCAAGCTCGAAATCCCAAATGGACCTCGATAACACCAAAACCTATTCCTAACCAAATTTAAAGAAATTGAAAAACCTTCAATGTGCCAACTTTTAATGTTAAACGCCGAAACACTCCCAGTTCATCCAAAATCCGCCCAAGTCCAAATTAATCATACGAATCTATCGGGACCGCAAAATCTCGGTTCCGAGGTCATTTACTACAATGTTGACCCAAGTCAAACTTAACCCTTTTAAGCCAATATTAAGGAACTAAGTGTTCCGGTTTCAACCTGAACCCTTCCAAACCCAAACTAACCATCCCCAAAAGTCATAAAATGGTAAAGATCATATGAGGAGTCTTATTTAAGGGAATAGGGTTCTAGAAAGAAAAACGACTGGTCGGATCATTACATTCTCTGCCTCTTAAATAAACGTTCATTCTCGAATGTGTCTAGAATCGTACCTAGAGTGCCGAATAAGTGTGGATATCTGCTCTGCATGTCCTCCTCGGTCTCCCAAGTCGCCTTCTCGATTAGTTGACCCCTACACCGAACCTTTACCGCAGAAATCTTCTTGGACCTCAACTGGCAACCTGACCCATACTCTCATCTAGCTGGATCGTGTTGTAGTCTAACACATGCGACATATCCGCATGATACTTCCGGAGCATAGACACGTGAAAAATCGGATGAACTCTTGATTGACTGGGAGACAAAGCAAGCTCATAAGCAACCACCCCAACTCGTCTCAACACCTCAAATGGACCTATAAACCTTGAGCTCAACTTGCCCTTCTTCCTGAACCTCATGATTCCCTTTATCGATGAGGATTTCAAGAGAACCTTCTCGCCCACCATAAATGATAAATCACGCGCCTTCTGATCCTTGTAATTCTTCTGTCTGGACTGTGCTGTGCGAAGTTGCTCCTGAATAAAATTTACCTTTTCCAAGGCATCATTTACCAAATCAGTACCATATAACTTAGCCTCGCTGGGATCAAACCATCCACTGGACGAATGACATCGCGACCATATAAAGCCTCAAATGGATCCATCTCAATGTTGGACTGATAACTGTTGTTGTAAGTAAACTTGGCCAAATGCAAGAATTAATCCCACTGCCCCCCGAAGTAAATCACATATACTCTGAGCATATCCTCCAATATCTGAACCGTCCGCTCCGACTGCCCGTGGTCTGTGGATGAAAGGCTGTGCTGAGATTTACCCGGTTCCCCAACTCACTCTGTACTGCCCTCTAGAAATGCAAAGTAAACTTAGGGCCTCTATCTGATGTAATGGAAATAGGCATACCATGTAACCTAATAATCTCCTGAATATAAAACTGGGCCAATCTCTCTGAAGAAAACGTGGTCACAACTGGAATGAATTGTGCCGACTTGGTCAACCTATCAACAATGACCCAAACTGCATCAAACTTCTTCAAGGTCCATAGCAACTCAACTACGAAGTCCATAGTAATGCGCTCCCATTTCCACTTAGGTATAACCATCTGTAGGAGTAGGCCAACTGGCCTCTGATGCTCATACTTAACCTACTGGCAATTTAGGCCCCTGGTTACATACTCAACTATGTCTTTCTTCATCCTCCACCACCAATAATGCTTCCTCAGGTCACTATACATCTTTATAGCATCTGGATGAATAGAATACCGAGAACTGTGTGCCTCCTCTAGAATCTTTCCCTCAATACATCAACATTAGGGACACATAGATGACCCTGGAGTCACAAAACACCATTCTCACCGATAATAACCTCCTTGGACCACCCTGTAGTACCATCTCTCTAAGAACCAACAAGTGTGGGTCGTCACACTGACGAGCCTTGATCTGCTCGAATAGTGAATGGGCAACGACGTATGTCAGAAATTAGTTGGGCTCTGAAATATCCAACCTTACAAGTTTGTTAGACAAGGATTGAATGTCCAAAGCAAGTGGCCTCTCCTCCACAGAAATGAATGGCAAACTATCCATACTCTCTGCCTTTCTGCTCAAGGCATCCACAACTACATTCGCCTTGACTGGATGATAAATAATGGTTATATCATAATCTTTTAGTAACTCAAGCCACATGTACTGCCTCAAATTGAGTTCCCTCTGCTTGAACAAATGCTGCAAGCTACGATGATCGGTGTAAACCTCACAGGACACCCCATAAAGATAATGTCTCCAGATCTTAAGAGCATGAACTATCGCGACCAACTCTAAATCATGTACGGGGTAATACTTCTCGTGGGGCTTCAGCTGACGTGAAGATATGCAATAACTCGCTCCTCTTACATTAATACACTACCCAACCAACATGTGAAGTGCCACAGTAAACAGTATACATCCCTCTACCAGAAGGCAACACTAGCACCAATGCTGAACTCAATGCAGTCTTAACTTCTAAAAGCTTGCCTCATAACCATTAGGCCATTGGAACGGAGCACCCTTATGGGTCAATCTAGTCAAAGGTGTTGTAATAGATAAGAAGCTCTCCATGAACCGACAATAATAATGTGCTAAACCCAAAAAGCTCCTGATCTCAATCGGCGTGGTAGGACGAGGCCAACTCTAAACTACTTCGATCTTCTTGGGATCTACCTTAATACCCTCACCGGATACAACATTTCCCTAGAATGCCACAAAATCTAACCAAAACTCACACTTGGAGAACTTAGCATATAGCTTTTGTTCTCCCAAGATCAGAAACACCACTCTCAAATGCTGCTTGTGCTCCTCCATGCTACGCGAGTAGATCAAAATGTCATCAATGAAGACAATGAAGAATCAATATATGGCATGAACACCCGGTTTATCAAATCCATAAATGCCACTAGAGCATTAATCAAACCGAAGGACATCTCTAAAAAAATTATAGTGGCCATATCTAGTCCGGAAAGCCATATTCGGAACATCAAAATCCCAAATCTTCAACTGATGGTACCCCGATCTCAAGTCGATCATAGAGAACACCCGGGCACCTTGCAACTGGTCAAAAAAATCATCAATTCGCGTCAACAGGTACTGTTTCTTAATGGCAACTGTGAGCACTTAATTTTTGCCCTATGTGAATTACTCCCATAAACTCAAGAAAAATATTTTTTTTTAATTATTTGCAATTTCGTAGATTGTTTGTAGAATTTTCTTGATTATTTTGCATTATTGTGTGCATGTTTAATTTTACTTAATTCATAAAAAATATATAAAATATATTGCATTTTTATTTAGGATTTAATTTAATTTTTTTAGATTAATTAGTAAATTAGTTGTTTTATAAAATGGAAAAAATCACAAAAAAATAATTCATTTTTTGCATTTTTAATTTTTTTTAGTTTCGAATTTTGTAGTTTTATTTTAATTTGGTAATTAATTAGTTGTTGAAAATTTTACTTTTAGTAATTAATCTAATTTGGTAGGATAATTTTATTTTAAGATTTAATTTAGGTTTTATTTTAATTTGAAAAAAGAAAAAGAAAAATAGCGAAAATAAAGAGATATGTTTTGGACCTTTTCAATTAAATTCCCCCAAGCCCAAACACTTTCCCCCTCAAATGCCCGTCAAAATTAGGCCCAAACCCGTATTTCTACCAGGTCTGCCCCACTCAGTTAACCAAACGATACTGTTTACAGCATCTCAATCACAACTGTTAATCCTAATTGATTAAACGGACCAGAACTGAGGTCTTGGCAGTATAAAACTATCTAAAGATTTGACCCCCCTCCCCCCCGTTTCCGTCTCTTATTTCAACTTCTTCAGAGAACAAACTAAACCCTAGCGCCGCCCTTGAATTCTCCACTCGCCGGCTAGCAGCGCGACCCCCAAAACCGTCCTAAATCAGCACCATTAAATCCTCACAACCTCTCCTTTCCCAATCTCAAAACCATTTCCCTCGAATCTTTTCACATCTTCTCAAATTTCAAATCTGAGTTCGAAACCCTAAAAGCCCAAAGTCAATTTCTAGTGAATCTGTGACATGCAAGGGCTATTTCCCCAAGTTTCCTGAGTGTCAGTATCGATTTCGAGTTTTAGTCAGTAAGTTTTCTTTATTCCTGTGTTCATTTTGTTATTTTACCTCCTATTCCACTTCTTTTCTTCTCTTTTTCTTTAATTAGTTTTCACTCTGACTGAAAGTCGATAAAGGTTTTAAACCTAGATATTTCATTTTGATTGTTTGGTGTTCGTATTTATTCTGTGTGTATTCTAATTTTCGTCAATTTTGTTTGGCTTGTGTATTTTGCATATTTAGCTTTTATTTAGGTAACAGTTTCTGATTCTTCTATTTATATAATTAGCTGTGGTTGATTAGGTAATGTAGTTCAATTGTAGCTCATTAGTTAGTTTTGAAAAAAAAAAAGAAATCAGTCATTTAGTTAGATTTTGGTTTTGAAATCGTTCAGTTGATTATTTCTTCTGATTTCTCATTGAATAGCTAAATTGGAGTTCTAATTTTGGTTTGGGCATTGGGGTCAATTCTGACCCATTTTTCAAGGGGGCAGTCCATTCATTGTGTTTTAAGCCTTGGGTCAGGCTCGACCCATTTGGTTCCAGGGGTAATTTTTAGAGGTTTAAAGGTTAATTTAGGAATTTTAGGCTAGGGAATCTTTAATAATTGACTGGGAAAACATCTAGGAAGGTGGGATTGGGTCTGATTTTGAAACACTGATTTTAAATTAAGGGTACAGTAGCAAAAACAAAAATTTCAAAAGGATTAAAGAGCAAAACTGAACTCATTTTCTGCTGCCCTAAGGCTTGCCTATAAAGGCATTATTTCTTAACACCCAAATCAGATTTTAGAGAATTGGACATTGAAAAACACTAAAAATTGAAAAAAAAAAATGGTTGAGTTTTCTCTCAGGTGAAAAATACTAAAAATTGCTTGAAGTTTTGCTTGGTTTTAAGTTCTATTTCCTTTGATAAATGAGAATTTCAAAAGTTCAATGGAATAGTACTGTCACGACCCAAACCCAGACCCGGTCGTGATGGAGCCTCTCGTGGGGACAAGGCCAGCCAACTAAACCCAATTCATCCTTTTAAAATAATTGAACAGTTCATAAGCAATTTAAATATGTTTTAATGATAATAGTTAGCGGAAGTACAACCCGACACAACCAAAATCGGGGTGTCACAAGTCACGAGCATCTATTAAAGTATGAATAAAACTACAAAGTTTGAAATATACAAAATAGGACCGATAAACAAATCGAAGAAATGCGGTACTGCGAACGCCGACAGTCATCTCGCTAAACTCCGATAACTTAGCCTCCGATCAGCTCAAAACCCGCTACCTAGGGAACAAAAACCTGCATCTGCACGCGAGGTGCAGGGAGTAAAGTGAGTACTTCAACTCAGTGAGTAATTAAGGTAAATAATAACTGAGTAGTAAGAAATTACGTAAGGTAAATCATCATGCTGTATATAAGCAGTATAAAACCCCTTGAGAAAAAGCAGTGAAGCTGTGAAATCTTTAGAAAACATCTTAGCTCAGTTTAAACCTCCTTTGAAAATGACTTTTTCAACAATTATGCAAATAGATGCAAAACAGTTACTGCAGATAAGCACAGAAATCCGCTCCTCGGGCACAACACTCACTCAACCGATAATGCCAGGCAATCAGGTGGATACCCCGTGAAGTAACACAGAGAACAGATAATGGCAGACAAATGAAACAAAGTAAACACATAGATTAGTATCGTATAGTAACCGCTGCGGCGTGCAACCCGATCCATATATCGCTGCAGCGTGCAACCCGATCTATATATTTCGTCGACGGTGCTCACTGGGGGTGTGCATACTCCGAGAGGGGCCCTTTACAGCCCAAACGGAATATCAAGCCATCTCGTGGAACCAAATCTAGGCCCTCGGCCTCATATCAGTATCAGTATAACACTGCTGCAGCGCACAGCCCGATCCCATAGTATCCTCACAACACAGGCCCTCGGCCTCACTCAGTCAGATAAAATCATCACAAGCCTCTCGGCATTATTAAAACAATAATTCTCAGCCCAAAACATCCTTTAAAAGTATCATTTAAGTCTCAAAACTGAGTAAAAATGGTTGAGTTGTAAAACAGTGGAAAACAGCATAACTGAGTTCAAGTAATAAGTCAATATTGAGGAAACAATGATAATAATCCCCGAAGGGTGCAAATAGTTGGAACGAAGCCCAAATATGGCAATCAACCTAAATCATGATGATAACAAGCAAGTTTTAGTCAAATACACGGTAAGTTCATCAATCAGGACGGACCAAGTCACAATCCCCAATGGTGCTCTACCCCATGCTTGCTTTTCGGCGTGCAAGTCACTTCAATATAGCACTACGACGTGCAAATCCAGGGATTCAAACCCTCAAAATATAATTTACAATCATTACTCACCTCAATCCGAGCAAAATCCCACTCCAAAATGCCTTTGCCTCTCAAATCGACCTCCGAATGCCTCGAATCTCGCCATAATGATTCGATTCAGTTAATAAAAATTATAGGAATTAATTCCATATGAAATTCTATATTTTCCATCAAAAAACAAAAATTACATTCAAAATTTGCCCGTGGAGCCCACATCTCGGAACCCGATAAAATTTACAAAATATGAAACCCCGTCTAACCACGAGTCCAACCATACAAATTTTGCCAAAAACTGACAACAATTCGGCCTCCAAATCTAGAATTTTTGTTTTTGAAAAGTTTGCAAATTTTCTCCAATTTCTTCCATTTGATTCACTGATACTTGATGAAAATAACTATGGAATCATTAAATATAATCACTTTTGGATATAGAAAACTTACCCCAATCCATATGGTGAAAATCGTTTCAAAAGTCACTTCAATTCGAACTCCATAGCTCCAATAATGAGAAAAATCTCGGATTGCTCGAATTATACACTGTCCAGAAATTTTCGCATTTGCGGTACTGCTCACCGCAGGAGAGATTTTACTGTTCACCGCAGATGCGGTGCCGCATCTGCGAAAATACTAGCAAGTGCCCAGAAAATTTCAGCAGCTTTTTATTTCACTAAAAATGCTCTAACTCCATCATACAAACTCGGAATTTGACGATTCTTGTTCCTATGAGTAAAAAATAATAATACAAACCTATTCCTTCAATAGAAATTCAATTTAGAGCTTATTTGCTCAGTGCAATACTCATTTCACTCGTTAAACAATTAACTCATGTTTTGCGTCAAAAACCTAATTGCGACTTGATGAAATTAGACTAAACTTTCCAGATCACTCCTATAACTCATTATCAGAATTATGGAAGTCTAGAAATCAAATTTCGATCTCTGGAACTAAAAGTGGAACTTTGGATCATTACATGCTTATGCTCAAAACGGCAAAAATCTTCCAAAAACTCTTCCAAAACTTATCCGAGCCTTATGGGACCCCAACTAAACATGCCAACATACCCCATAACATCATTAAAACTTGTTCCAACCTTCGGAAAGCCTCAAACAACATCAAATTACCCAAAACACATCGAATTCAAGCCTATGTTTCTAAAAACTTTCAAATTTCTCTTTCGATAAAAAACCCAACAACACCACAGTCGAATGACCTGAAATTTTGCACACACATCCCAAATGACACAACGAAGCTACTGCAACTCTCGGAATTCCATTCCGACTTCTATATCAAAGTCTCACATATCAACCGGAAATGCCGAAATCTCACTTTCGCCAATTCAAGCCTAAACCTTCCACAGACTTCCAAAATGCATTTCGATCACGCTCCCAAGTCCCAAATCACCTAACGGAGCTAACCAAATCATAAAAATTCTGATCCGAGCTCATATACAAATAAGTCAAATATTGGTCAAACCTTTCAAATTTCAAGCTACAACTGAGAACTATTCTTTCAAATTCATTCCAATTTCCATGAAAACCAAAGCCAACAATTTACATTAGTCATAATACAATACACGGGGCAAGTCATGCCAGAGAAATGGCGATCAAAATGAAAAAGATCAAAACAACCGGTCAGGTCGTTACATCCTCCCCCACTTAAACATACGTTCGTCCTCGAACACGCCCAGAGTTGTTCCAAAAGTCAACCAATCACCGAATAACTTTACCATGAACTTACCTAGGGGTTATGCCACGTCACCCTCTCTCATATATGTCCGATAACACAATGTAACTGAAATTTCACAATCCAACCTAGCACATAAACCTTAGAACCACATTTCCACTTCTGAAATCATCAATACTATCAGAATCTCACATTTATAATGTGAATAAGTCCGAACAAGCTGTAACAAACCATATTTGTAACCTCAGGTGCAATTACATGATATACCACATAACTCAAACACTGGTAACGATAACTTCTAATCACAGCAACTACTCACAACAACCGAATATCAATAGAAAAACCTCTTGTCAACTAAAGTCTTATTCCAACACTTTCAGGTACTGCTAATGATAAATGAAATGCATAGTAAGCCATAACCATTTCCCAAATCAACCATTCATGAAGCCACATCTCCTTTGGCAAATACCACAACAAACTTCTAAGCCGAAACTCAATATTATCCTTCAATATGTTGAAATCGAATCTGTTCGTATTCATTAATGATCCCAACGATCTCCTAAAATCCAACACACTACTCTGGTGACATTACACCTCAATACAGACTAAAGCCGCAACTTGCGCAATCCGTGCACCAATAAGAAATAATCCAAACATACTCAAATCATGAAAATGACTCAAATGAAAGAGCTGTACCTCAAGCTCTCCCGTACCACCACTTCACAAGACTGAGAACCCGTCTCTCATTATAGAAATAGAACACATGAATCTAACCCGCAAGGTCGTATCTCCACATAGCTTCGTCGCAATGCGCGATCCTAACCAAACATGGCTCCACGCGAGACACCTCAAGTCACTATGCTTGAAATTGACAACCACGCACAATCTGATGTTTGGAACCAAAGAAAATCATTACACCCTCGGTGAAACAAGTAACATATACCATGCAAGCCCGATAGGACATAACCGATACGCCATTCACTAAACAACACCCAATTATTCTCCCCGCTCGACTTCCACTATGAACCCCAATAGAACTGCACCATATGTTCCCATAACCAACAAATCATAACGTCTCGCAACACAGAAAGGAAACTCATAGATCACCCAGATCACTTGTAAGCTCAACAACAGACGGATAAACCTATCCCTCAACAATATAATTCGGGGCCAACCAAGCCGACTCAAGCTAGAACACGCATCCACATTGGCCTGCCAATGAACTCCTTGCCAAGGAAGCCCGAAACTGCTCCTTCCACTACTATAACTCCTGCCAGAGGCATACAATATAGTGTCCGACACCAAATCAATACCGAAATCCACAACCTCGCCCGACGACATGTCCGACCACAAGAAACACATCCGAAAAGTCCCTCAACACCGGAACTGAATCAATATAAGGAGCCTCAGCACTGACATTCATCACAAGAGCCCAAGTAAGAAAGACAATCCTTCCCAGCAGTATGATGGGTCTTCGAAATAAAAAACTACTGTACCAGGATATACTCTGACACATCTCGCCACTCAACCCATGGCATTTGTGGCATAGCCCGTAGCATAATAGTCTAGAATAATCCAACACGAAGATAACTAGTCTAACCCCAATATCATATCCAATATCTAACATACCAAGAAACGAAAGATCCACTCGGGCCTCCCAAATCCCGATAGTCGCTAAACAGTGCCGATACACACAGTCCACAACCACAAAGTAGCATGAATATAAGAACTTCTATCTCCAATCCACACGACATATGAATCATCATATCCGATCCTAATTCTGCCGTTTGAATACATGCCACACCTCTAATACCCAGTCATTTCATGAGAGATACTAAAAAATTCTTCTATGCCACTAAGAAAACTCGAATATTAGCAGTCGATCCAGCCTGAAAGTCTCGCAAGACTATTGAAGAGCCATCAACTTAATCACATTGCCTTTTTTATGAAACATATACTGTCGTCAAATCATTTCCAATTAACAATACTATTTCCTTAATCATCTGAGGCTACCTACTGCCTAAGAGTGTTATCAACTTCCTTTCGGAACTGAACTGAAACCTCACACATGCAAATCTCGATCCTCCATAACAACCTGCATATACCATATCATCCCAGGATAACATGAGAACTTTATCTCCCTTCTGAGACACAGACATCTACATATACAACTAGTCCAGAACCTTCCATTGGTCCCATCTAGAAAAAAAATCACTATACATCCCATGCTCCGCATGCCCATAGAAGATATACGTCTCCAAACCACGGTAAGAACCATAAAGAACTCTCTGAGTTCCCTTTGCACAAATCAGACCTGCTAGGACTGAATTCTTCTGAATCGACCAAGCTAAGCAAGCCATTAAAACCTAAGAGCATTGCTGCAAAATACTTGTAAGAACTCATCACCTCGAAAACACACAAGGAATTAATCATATCCTAACCATACCGGTCCAGTCTACTACCAAATTACCCCATCGATCTAAATTCCCTTCTGATTCATCTTCAACTTGATATTTCCTTTTTGCTGTAGCACTACAATCCTCAACTCATACTTACTACACAGAACCAAGCATAAAGCCACACCGTCAAAGGCTCATACGTCGCTGAATACTTTCTTAAACATTTCCAGAAACATCACATTCCAGAATATTTTACTCTGAAGAACTTCCTGCAAACATAAATCCGTTACCTTTACTTTCCCGATACTGATACATAGAATCCTATAATTAATATATAGAATACCATAAGTCTTGACCTCTTCCAATAAAACTCAGTTCCTAACCACGTATACAACTTTAAGAAACCTGATTGTTACATGTAGAATCTTGTACACATTAGAACCATTCTCGAGAGTCATTTACTCTATTTACTCTACAATTAGCCTGATCAAACAAACAGAACCACCTATGTCTCATTAGCACTCTGACACCGCAGGATGCGACCTCATCCCGATACAAACAAGCATCTTCTTGCTCTATGCACCGAGCATTATTTACAAATAATAACTTAAGACATCCTTTGGTTCTCACACACCTACGAAGCACCATATAACATTGTCAAAAATTTTCCTTCACTCGAGCCATCCTCGACTTCAATCTCCATGAGCCATCACTGACTCACCAACACGCCTCAAACTGGAACCAACATAGCACCAAATTGTGCAATCAACTACTCACAGCAGACTCCCCCACTTGGCTCGGAGCCATAGATCAAAATACACTCAATAACTCATAACACTTATTTCTATTAATTCCACAATACCATAGTGAGATTAAACTCAAATCCCTTTGTAAGCTTGTGAAAAAATAGATCATCTAGTACTTTAAATCTTCAGCAACCTCACACTCATTCTTGCAACCGTTCAACCCACTCTCTTAAGCGACCCAAAAATTCAAATTTCAACATTTACATTTCATTTGCACCTGAGATCTTCTACAATCATATAAGGGTCACAGCACCCCATAACCTTTTGCAGGAGATAACCCAGTTGCTCTGCCTTTAGTTAACATTTTTGTATACCTTCCACCGTCATAAACTTTACGCAGTCACTTAGTCTTCTTGAGTCTGAACTCGTACCGCAACATAAAATTTACTTCACGCTCAACTAGAAAAATATGAAAAGATCCTTCACACGCCCATAGTTTGGGGCTGTACCTCGAATCACGATGGAATTCAAGCACCTAATAGTCCTTCTATCATCTCGCAGACCTTTTTTGTCACTTCCAAGTTATATAGATATATCTCGCAGTACTAACATACTCATCACGTATTTACCCAACCATCACTCCCCCTAATAGGGACAATACCGAATATATAAGTTCAAAAATACTTGTTCACACAATCAGCACCTCAGTGCTCAAGCCATAGGCAAAGATCTGGCCTCAAGTCCTCTAGACTGGCCCAACATAAACTTACAGAGATTACATCTCGCCCCCTCGATCGGGGAATCACAATCCATCAAGGCATATCTGATACTGAGCGCTCATACGTGCATGCGAACGTGTGGAAGGAATTTCAAGAGTTACCTTTCAAGCTGAATCAAGGATGCACGACAAGAATTTAAGAATGTGAAGTTTTCCTAAAGGTTCTGCAGCCTCTCGAGGATAAATACAGACGTCTTCATATCGATCCGCGAGACTCTACTAAACCTGCTCATGACTCGTGAGACTTATGTAACCTAGGCTCTGATACCAACTTGTCACGACCCAAACACAGACCCGATGGTGATGGCGCCTTTCGTGGGGACAAGGCCAGCCAACTAAACCCAATTCATCCTTTTAAAATAGTTGAACGGTTCATAAGCAGTTTAAATATGTTTTAATGATAATAGTTAGCAGAAGTACAACCCGACACAGCCCAAACCGGGGTGTCAAAAGTCACGAGCATCTATTAAAGTATGAATAAAAATATGAAGTCTGAAATATACAAAATAGGACTGATAAACAAAAGGAAGAAATGCGGTGTTGCGAACACCGGTAGTCACCTCTCTAAACTCCGATAACTTAGCCTCTGATCAGCTCAAAACCCGCTACCGGGGGAACAAATACCTGCATCTGCACACGAGGTGCAGGGAGTAAAGTGAGTACTCCAAATCAGTGAGTAATAAAGGTAAATAATAACTGAGCAGTAAGAAATCACGTAAGCCAAATCATTATGCTGTATATAAGCAGTAGAAAACCCCTTGAGAAAAAGCAGTGAAGTTGTGAAATCTTTAGAAAACATCTTAGCTCAGTTTAAAACTCCTTTGAAAATGTCTTTTTCAACCGTTATGCAAATAGATGCAAAACAATTAGTGCAGATAAGCACAGAAATCCGCCCCTCGGGCACAATACTCACTCAACAGATAATGTCAGGCAATCAGGTGGATACCCCGTGAAGTAACGCAGAGAACAGATAATTGCAGAGAAATGAAACAAAGTAAACAATAGATCAGTATCATATAGTAACCGATGTGGCATGTAGCCCAATCCATATATCGCTGCGTCATGTAGCCCGATCCATATATTTCGTCGACGGCGCTCATTAGGGGTGTGCAGACTTTGATAGGGGCCCCTTACGGCCCAAGCGCAATATCAAGCCATCTCTTGGCATCAAATCTAGGCCCTCAGGCTCATATTAGTATCAATATAACACTACTACGGCGCGCAACCCGATCCCATAGTATCCTCACAACACAGGCCCTCGACCTCACTCAGTCAGATAATTTTGTCACAAGCCTCTCGGCATTAGTAAAACAGTAGTTCTAAGCCCAAAACATCCTTAAAAAGTATCATTTAAGTCTCAAAACTAAGTAAAAATGGCTGAGTTGTAAAACAGTGGAAAACAGCATGACAGAGTTCAAGTAATAAGTCAACATTAAGGAAACAATGATAATAATCCCCGAAGGGTGAAAATAGTTGGCACGAAGCCCAAATATGGCAATCAGCCTAAATCATGATGATAACAAGTAAGTTTTAGTCAAATACACGGTAAGTTCATCAATCAGGACGGACCAAGTCACAATTCCCAAAGGTGCTCTACCCCACACTCGCTTTCTGGCGTGTAAGTCACCTCAATATAGCACTACGATGTGCAAATCCGAGGTTTCAAACCCTCAGAATATCATTTACAATCATTACTCACCTCAATCCAAGCAAAATCCCACTCCAAAATGCCTTTGCCTCTCAAATCGACCTCCAAATGCCTCGAATCTAGCCATAATGATTCGATTCAGTAAATAAAAATTATAGGAATTAATTCCATATGAAATTCTACATTTTTCATCAAAAAACCAAAATTACACTCAAAATTTGCCCGTGGGGCCCACATCTCGAAACCCGACAAAAGTTACAAAATATGAAAGCCCATCCAACTACGAGTCTAACCATACAAATTTTACAAAAAACCGACAATAATTCTGCCTCCAAATTTAGAACTTTCATTTTTGAAAAGTATACAAATTTTCTCCCATTTCTTCCATTTGATTTACTAATACTTTATGAAAATAAGCATGGGATCATTAAATATAATCACTTTTGGATATAGAACACTTATCTCAATCCATATGGTGAAAATCGCTGCAATCCGAGCTCCATACCTCCAAAAATGAGAAAAATCTCGGACTGCTCGAATTATACACTATCCAAAAATTTTCACATCTGCGGTACTGTTCACCACAGGAGCGATTTTACAGTTCACCGCAGATGCGGTGCTGCATCTGCGAAAATACCAGTAAGTGCCCAGAAAATTTCAGCAGTTTTTTTATTTCACTAAAAATGTTCTAACTCAATCATACGAATTTGGAATTCGACGATTCTTGTTCCTATGAGTCAAAAATAATAATTCAAACCTATTCCTTCAATCAAAACTCAATTTGAGCTCATTTGCTCAGTACAATACCCATTTCACTCGTTAAACAATTAACTCATGTTTCGCATCAAAAACCCAATTGCGACTTGATGAAATTAGACCAAACTTTCCAGATCACTCTTATAATTCATTATTAGAATTATGGAAGTCTCGAAATCAAATTTTGATCTCTCGAACTAAAAATGGACCTTTGGATCATTACATGCTTATGCTCAAAACGGAAAAAATCTTCCAAAACTTATCCGAGCCTCATGGGACCCCAACCAAACATGCCAACATACCCTATAACATCATTAAAACTTTTTCCAACCTTCGAAAAGCCTCAAAAATATCAAATTACCAAAAACACATCGAATTCAAGCCTAAGTTTCTAAAAACTTCCAAATTTCGCTTTCGATAAAAAACCTAACTAAAACCGTAGCCGAATGACCTGCAATTTTGCATATACATCCCAAATGACACAACGAAGCTAATACAGCTCTCGGAATTCCATTCCGACCTGTATATCAAAGTCTCACACATCAACCGAAAACGCCGAAATTTCACTTTTGCTAATTCAAGCCTAAACCTTCCACGGACTTCCAAAATGCATTTCGATCACGCTCCCAAGTCCCAAATCACCTAACGGAGCTAACCAAATCATAAAAATTCCGATCCGAGCTCATATACAAATAATTCAAATATTGATCAAACATTTCAAATTTCAAGCTACAACTGAGAACTGTTCTTTCAAATTCATTTTGATTTCCGTGAAAACCAAAATCAATGATTTACATCAGTCATAATACATCACACGGGGTAAGTCATGCCATAGAATTGGCGATTAAGGTGCAAAATATCAAAACAATTGGTCGGGTCGTTACAAGTTCAATCTGGATCTTAAAAGTCTAGAATTGGGTTGAGAATTTGAGGCTTGGTTTTGATGATTCTGTACTGTTACATTGCTGCTATTTTGATGCTGCTGCTTCCTCCTAATCTCAGGCTTTATTTTTGGTTTATTTTTGCTGTATTCAGGTACATGTCTTGAATCCTACCTAATGTGAGGCTTGATTTGAAGTATGAAATTGAAATCTGGAGCTTTAAGCCTAGCCTCAACTCACATTTTCATAGTTTAGCTTTACTTTTTTTTTCTTCTGAATTACCCTGTTATGATTTGTTTGATGCATTGTGTTTGTCTGGCTACTGACAGTACTCTCTCAAGAGCTGTATTTGGTCTGTACTTACTGTGGAATTCAATTTTCTTTCAAGTGTGTTATAGGTAGATGTTGGTTTCGACCATTGAACTCTTATCATTGTATTTGATCTTGAACTATTATGGAAACTTGACGAACAATCTGCTTAGTCGAATCAGTAGTTAGATTCTGTATTCAACCAAGTTAAATAGTGTAATGTGGACTGTATTAGAGCTCTTCCTGCTAGGTAATTCATTGGGCCTGTTATAACATGTTTTGTTGTATTTAAATAGTATATTTTCATGAAATGGATAACTGAATGGGTCCTAAGTTAGTGATTAGTATACAATTATTTTGAATAAGGAAAAATGGTCTAGGCTATTACTTTAAGAGTAGAGGCATGCATTGATTTACTCTTAGTTTGCTTATAAGCATGTTTAGGTTGGAATTGATGTTTAAAATTCAGAATGTTCAGCTAGTTGATTTGTTCTTAAATAGTTAAAAATTCAGAAGTTAAAATGTTAATTCAATTTCACATTTTATATAGCCTTAGTTGATTTGCATTTAAATGATTTTGTACAAATTATTTGGTTCTAAGAGTTGGGCTTAATGTTGGTCCAGCTGATGAAAAACGCAATTTCATGTTCAATTTCATGGTCTATGTTGTTGGTTGTTCGTTACTTCATTAAATTTGGGCTCATTTTGGGCCCAAAACTGAAGGCCCTTGTAAGTTTTAATCATATATTTTATCATGCGTGGGTTTGTTTCCTTTTCGATACAGTAATCTCAGCTGATGACTACTATTGGCCCAAGCCTTGAAAATTGAACTTTGTTTTAGTTTAATGCAAGCCATAATTATTAAGTTAAGTTCGAACCTTAGCCTAAGTTGATTATAATTTCTTTGACCTTTTTTTTAAAATTAGTTAGACTTCTAAAATTAGTTTGGGGTGTTCCATATTAAACAAACATATAAATTATGGCCCTCAAAAGAGCAGTTCAAACATCCTTTGAAATTGGAATCGAGGTGTGCCATTAGTTGAATTTTCCACGGCCCTCGCAAACTTGAAAGTGCGTAGTTGCTTTAGGCGCGCTATTTTAAATTAATTTTCTAAACTTGGGTGTGCATTTTATGTGATCCAACTCCAATTCTCAACAACGTTAAATAAAATGTATCGTGGACCGTGGGTGCATTTCATCTGACGTGGTTCAAGATGTGTTTTAGATAACGTTAAAACTTTCCAAAATTAATTAAAAGCGGTTAATAAGTTAAAATATACCGTAGGTTAAAACATGTATTAAAATCAGATAATAGGCCAATTATAACAGTTCAGCGACCGTGCTAAAACCACGGAACCCGGGAATGCCTAACACCTTCTCCCGGGTTAATAGAATTCCTTACCCGAATTTTTTTGTTCGCGGACTGAAAAACAGAGTCAATCTTTCCTCTATTCGGGATTCTAAACCGGTGACTTGGGTCACCATAAATTTTCTCAAGTGGTGACTCTAAATAATAATATAATTATCACATTTCGATTGTCACTTTAAGTTGGAAAAAACTCCCTTACTCCCTTTCGGGATAGTAAAAAGGAGGTGTGACATCAACTTTGTTCAACTGGCAGTAATCAATGCATATCTGCATAGTCCCATCTTTTTTCTTTACGAATAACACCAGTTCACCCCAAGGCGACACACTCAGTCAGACAAACCCCTTTGTTAGCAACTTCTGAATTTATTCTTTCAACTCCTTCAACTCATTTGGAGCCATGCAGTACAGTGGAATAGAGATAGGCCAGGTACCTGGAGCCAAATCAATATAGAAATCGATATCACGATCTGGTGGCATGCCTAGAAGATCAAAAGGAAACACATCAGATAACTCCCAGACCATGGGAACTTAATCAATCACTGGAGTCTCTCTAGTAGTATACTAAACACATGCTAGATGAGCCAAACAACCCTTCTTGACCATGTGCCGAACCTTCAGAAAAGAGATAACCCGACTAGATGCACTGATAAATGAACCCTTCCACTCTAATCTAGGCAACTCTAGCATCACCTAGGTAATAGTCTTGGCATTCGAGTCAAGGATGGCGTGATATGGAGACAACCAGTCCATGCCCAGGATGATTTGAAAAGTTGGTCATATCGAGCAACAGAAGATTCGCTCTAGTCTCATAACTACAGAAAGTCACGATACAGGACCATTAGATCCACAACAACATAATCTCTCAGTGGTATGGATATATAAACAAGAATACCCAAGGAATCATGAGGAACACCCAAAAAATGAGCAAATGGAGGTGAAACATATGAATACGTAACCTCTGGATCAAATTGCATCGAAGCATCCCTACCGTAGACATAAATAATACTTATGATCACGCCATCCGAGGCTACTGCATTTGCTCTAGCTAGAAAGACATAGAATATGGTTGGAGCAACACCTGACTGGCCTCTACCTCTAGGATAGCCCCTAACCACCTGCCCTTCGCCTCTGGGCGGCCGAACGACTAGTGTAGCAGCTGGTGCTGTAATCATAGGTTGTTGACCCTACTGCACTGCTTGCCAGGAAGCCTGGGGTCGAACCTCCTCACATGACCAAGATCCCCACACTCGAAAAAACCTCTCGGTATGGTGGACTGCTGACCTAAAGTCTGACCTTGATGGCCTGAAGGCCTACTAGAAGAACCCTGAATAGCTGGTGGACAGTAGGAGCTCTCTGGGATGGCGCTGAAATAGCACCGCACTGGAGAACCCCGAGGAGGTGGCAGTGCTAGATATGTGGGCCTACTATACTAACCCCTCACAAACTGACCTCTGCCCCTAGCCGGGGCACCACTAAACCCTCCAAAATATCAAAATCGCTTAACACTCGTCACCTGCTCTCAGATCTGTTGACAAACACCCTCCATCCTCCGAGAAATCTCCACAACTAGCTCGTATGAGGTCCCTATCTAAACCTATAAGGCCATGGTGGCTTGGATACCAGTGTACAAACCCACAATAAACCTCTGCACTCTCTCTACATCAGTAGGAAGTATCATAAGTGCATGGCGAGATAACTCAAAGAATCTCGCCTCATAGTCGGTCACCGATATGTGGCCCTCCTGGAGCTGCTCAAATTGAAATCGAAACTCTTCCCTGTAAGAAGGTTGAATGTATTTGTCCAGGAAGAGGCGTGTGAACTGGTCCCGGGTAATGGGAGGAGAACCTTCCAGTCTACCGAGAAGATAGGACGGCCACCATCTATTGGCCCTGTCCTCAAGTTGAAAGGTTATAAAGTCTACCCTGTGGGACTCTAATATCCTCATGTTCTGCAGTCTATCTCTGCAATGGTCAATAAAGTCTTGGGGGTCCTCATGTCACTTACCTCTAAAGATAGGAGGGTGTATCCTGGTCCATCTGTCTAATAGCTTATGCGTCTGACCGGCCGCAGCTGGTCTGGGCTCATGTATAGTTGCTGCAACTAGCTGAGCTCTACCCATGAGTAGTCGCCCGGGGTCTGATATACAGAAGCTACATATTTTGGAGCCTGGGCGGTAGGGGTTTGTGCTCCCCTTCCTGCCTGAGATATGGCTAGGTCTGCTGGAAATAAGCCTAAGTCATAGAATCCATGAATCAGAGTAACTCATGAACTCCTGGAATCCCAGTGCGGATATGAAATCTACTATGGCTAGCTTCGTACAGACACCTCGCTCTGTTCCTCAATAGTAGGTTCCTCCACAGGATCCACTGGTGGCACAATTGGGGCAACTCTGGGATGTCTTGGTCCTCTACCATGAGCTGGAGCCTTCCCTTGGCCTCTGCATCGCCTATAGCAACAAGGGGATCAGCTCCTCAATGGTCGGGTATATCTTCCATGCGCATTCTCACCATCTGTGAGAGAATAAGAGAAAGACACTTAACATAACATCAACTGCACGATAGGAGGTGAAGAAAGAGTAGTTTAACTAACACCTTATAACTTCTCGAACATAAGTACGGACGTCTGCACACCGATCTGCAAGACTTTATTAGGCCTACTCATAACTCGTGAGACCTACGTAAACCTAGTGCTCTGATACCATATTGTCACGACCCAATCTCTCCTATAGGTCGTGATGGCCCCCAACGTCACCGCTACGCAAGCCAACGATGAACTAACCATGTAATTGTTCTATTTAATAAATTTCCAACTAGTTGAATTTCATTTATTAAGAAAATAAGAAGTAAAAAATTTAATAAGATAAAAGCAAAATCTAATGAGTGAGCATATGCAGTGAAATAAATAATCCAATATCATAAAGTCTGCTAGCATGTGTTCCAAGACCTGGTGTCACAAGTGTAAGAGAAACTAGTATAATATACAAAACTTTAAGCTACTGTCGAAATAGAGTAGATAGAAAATAAATGCAAAAGACAGACTCTGGATCCTGTAGAACAGACTCGAAAATCAGCTCACCACTAGGCCTCAGGGTATCGGGGGTGGCGCCGGAATGACTAACAGATGCACCTGCCTCTAATCCTCCACGATTAGTGCAGAAGTGTAGTGTGAGTACGTAAACAACATGTACCCAGTAAGTATCCAGTCTAACCTTGAAAAAGTAGTGACGAGGGATCGATATCGACATTTGATATGGGCTAATAATGAAATACATGAATTTCTAAACAGGCATACAATATGTGAATAATAATATTAACACAGTAGCAACGGTGATTAAATGATTCTATAACAAATAGTAAATTCCAAAAGTCTCTAACACATACTAAATCCAAATAATATCAAACAAACAAATAAATTATAACCTCTTGATTCATGAAAATATCAAGTGTATTCGGGCGCCAATCATTAACACGCACGATTTATGTCGAGGTCAGACAGCTCGATCCAGAATAATGTGTACAAATGCCAAGGGTCAAGAAACATGAACCATAGATGCATATATTATACCATTGAGGCATTTGGCCCGCTCCACAAGAAGAGAGAGTATTTTATGAAAATCCGACTTAAAAGTTATCATAAGGCTAATACACAAAGAAGCACAATTTCTATTAACGGTCAAATAACACCGCCAAAACTCAAGTGAAATTTGGCCTTTACAAATCCTTTATCAAGTTTCAATATAATTTAGGCACTTTAATTAACTCGCAGGGTGCAAACATTACAAGTATTTCATGATTTGGGTCCTAAACTATCCGGACTTAAGCATAATTAGTAGCTACGCACGGACTCTTGTCACCTCGGGCATACGTATCCCCCACAATTAGAAGCAAATAGTAATTTAATTCACCTATAGGGTACTTCCTCTTACAAGGTTAGGAAACAGACTTACCTTATCTCAAAGCTCACTTTCCATCCAAAGCTAGCCAAAATGTTATATAAAATAATCAGTATACGCTCAAAAGTTAATAATTTAGCGATTAGAGTAATTACCCAATCCAAATTGAACGATTCCTAAAATTCATCCCAAGGCCCACGTGCTCGGATTTCGAAATATTTTGAAGATAGTTGTTACTCATAACCCCACGAACTCAAATATATAACTTCCACCCAATTCTATAATCATTTTTGTGGTTAAATCTCATTTTTATCAAAACCTAGGTTTTTCAACTAAACCTACAATTTCTACACTTAATATGCTAAGAATCTACCCAAAATACATGTATTAAACTCATCTCATATAGAAATTAGTTACCTCAAAGTTCTAGGTGAAAACCCCTCTTCAAAGAGCTTAAAAATCGCCCAAGAAATGAAAGAAATGAGCTAAAATTGCCTAAGTCCCTACATTAAAAGACCTCAATGCCTCCAGCGATTCCGCTTCGATGGACCTTGGGTCGTACATGCGATGCCGCTTCTGTGCACAAAGATCTGCTTCTGTGGAAATATCACGACCCCAGTTCACCCTCCATGAATATGCCATGATGGCACCTAGTTCCTACAACTAGGTAAGCCTAACAATGCGGAAATTTAATATAACTTGCGGAATAATTAATTAAAACTGAACATATGTAAAATAATGACTGCATATAAGGCCGCTCGGCCTATACAACCCAAAAGAAATATGGAAGTCTACAACTCAATCCCAAAACCCGGAAACTCACGGGAACCACAGGCTAATAGAAACATAGTACGCTGCTCTAACTCCAAAATATCTAAACAACTGAGAGAAAGGAATAAACTAGATACTAAAGCTGGAACATAATATAGACTCCTGGTCTGTGGACACGTCAGATATACCTCGAAGTCTCTGTATAACTCCTCACCTCAAGGATAGTGCGCCTGAGTATAGGTACCTGGATAATCTGCATATGAAAAAAACATGCCTAGGAAGGGCATGAGTACACCACAACGGTACTCAGTTAGTGCCAAGCCTAACCTCGGTTGGGTAGTGACGAGGAAGGTCAGGGTCCTACTGAGATAAAACATAATAGTTTAAATGAAGTCTACAGCGAGAATATAAACCAGATGAATAAGGAAGAACAATAATAGAAAGCAAAGGTAACAATACAAGGAATACTAGCCGGGGATCTCTTGGTATCCCGAGGATCTCTTGGTATCCTCATCATATGCACCAGGGATCTCTTGGTATCCCGAGGATCTCTTGGTATCCTCATCAAATACACTGGGGATCTCTTGGTATCCCGAAGATCTCTTGGTATCCTCAATGAGTAAGCTGGGGATCTCTTGGTATCCCAATATATATCGAAATACATATGCTAGGGATCTCTTGGTATCACGAGGATCTCTTGGTATCCTCAATGAGTAAGTTGGGGATCTCTTGGTATCCCAATATATATAGAAATACATGTGCCAGGGATCTCTTAGAATCCCGCACCCTCAATCCAGAATATATCAAGTACAGAGGGATCTTCCGGGAAGCCGTCCCGTAGTCCCAAATTAAACACACAACAACAACAACAACTCATAATCTAAGAATAAATGCTAAAATCAGAACAAGTAATAATAAATTCTAGCCAAACATGCTTCACAAAGTACAAATAGTACGGTTAAACAATTAAGCAAGTAAGTCAGCTAAACATGCTTCTCTAAGCTAGCACAGGTTTAAACTTACAGTCAAAAATGAACAAGTAAACAGGAAATCTCAATTTAAATACTTCAAGTAGAAGTGGGTTTACAACAATTAGCTCAAGTACGCGCTCGTCACCTCATGTACGAGGCATTCAAATATTCAAAGATCATGTCCTAAGGGGAAAGGTCCCCCACACAAGGTTAGACAAGCCACTTACCTCGAATTGGCTCCAAAATCAACTAGAAATCACGCCTCTGCCACGAGCATCCGACTCCAAATGGCCCAAATATATTCAATTCAATTACACATTATAAATAACATCGCAAACAACTAGTTCCACTATGAAATTTAAAGCTAGGGCGTGAAAATAGATAAAACGACCAAAACACCCCTTAGGCCAACGTCTCGGAATCGAATAATTTTCATATTTTCAGGACCCTCGTACTCTCACGAGTCTAACCATATAAAATTCTCCCAAATCGGAGGTCGAATGCCCACTTAAAACTCAATAGTTTAGCCAATGAAGTTTTACCCAAATTATCCAATTTTTGATCCTTAAATTCGAATTTTAATGATGGATTTAACTACAAAATGATGAAATATAACTAGAAGGGATCAAAGAAACGTTACCCAATAATCTCCTCTTCAAAACCCTCTCAAAATCGCCCTCTCCCGAGCTCATACTTGATTTTTCCAACTTTTGAAACTTAACCCTCGAATTTACTATTTCTGTTCAGGCATTTCCACTTCTGCGGACAAGGGACCGCTTCTAGGGTCCCACTTCTGCGGCTTCCACTTATGCTCCCAGTTTTTGCATCTGTGATTTCCCACCCGCAGGTGCGGTAAAAATTCCGCATCTGCGGATCCTGTTACTCTTGCTCAATTCCGCATCTACGGCTGACTTGCCGCTTCTGTGGCTCCGCACCTGCGGAACCCAAACCGCAGGTGCGGTTATGATAGTAGACAGAACCTTCAACAAAACATTCCACTTCCAAACATTCCGCCAACTACCCAAAATCATCCCGAGGCCCCCGGGACCTCAACCAAAGGCACTAATACCCCCTAATGCCTCATTCAAACTTGTACCAAATCCTTAAAACACCTAAAACAACACCGGAAACCCGATTTAATAAATGATTCAAGCCTAAGAACTTCAAATTCCTTCCAAATACGCTTTTGATAAAAAACCTAACCAAAACACGTCCGAATGACCTGAAATTTTACACACACATCCCGAATGACATGACAGAGCCACTGCAACTTTCGGAATTCCATTCCGACCCTTGGATCAAAAACTCACTATCGGACCGGAAACTTCAAAAGTACAAACTTCGGCATTTCAAGCCTAAATGAGCTGCGGACTTCCAAAATACATTCCGAATATGCTCCCAATCCTAAAATTGCCTAACGGAGCTAACAAAACCATCAGATTTCCATTCCGAGGCCGTCTTCACACTGTTCCGATTACGGACCATTTTTCAACTCTTAAGCTCTCATTTAGGGATTAAGTGTCCCAAAACACTCCGAACCCTTACATCGAACGTCCCAGCAAACCAAAATACCAGAAATGAACTTAGGGGAAATAGTTAATGGGGGATCGGGGTGTAAATTCCAAAAATGACCGGTCGGGCCGTTACATCCTCCTGCACTTAAACATTCGTTCGTCCTCGAACGAGCATAGAGAACATACCTGAAGTAGTGAAAAGATGAGGGTATCGGCTGCGCATATCCCGCTCGGTCTCCCAAGTCGCCTCCTCGGCTGTTGGCCCTGCCACTGAACCTTTACTGAAGCAATGTTCTTCGACCTCAACTTTCTGATCTGCCTGTCCAATATAGTCATTGGCTCCTCAACGTAAGATAGATCCTTGTCCAACTGGACTGAACTAAAATCCAAAACGTGCGACGGGTCCCCGTGATACCTCCGAAGCATTGAAACATGAAATACCGGATGAACCCCAGCCAAACTGGGAGGGAAGGCAAGCTCATAAGCTACCTCCCCAACTCACCTCAAAATCTGAAAAGGGCCAATAAATCCCGGACTCAACTTCCCTTTCTTCCCAAATCTCATGATGCCCTTCATAGGAGAGACCCGAAGCAGAACCCGCTCATCAACCATATAGGAAACATCACGAACCTTCCAGTCCGCGTAACTCTTCAGTATGGACTTGGCTGTAAGGAGTCTGTCTTGAATCACCTTAACCTTCTCTACCGCATCCTGAACCAAATCAGTGCCCAATAGCCTAGCTTCACCCGGCTCAAACCAACCCACCGGGGATATGTATCTCCTACCATATAAAGCCTCATACGGTGCCATCTGAATGCTGGACTGATAACTGTTGTTGTAGGCAAACTCCGCCAGTGGCAAGAACTGATCCCAAGACCCTCCAAACTCAATCACGCACGCACGGAGCATATCCTCAAGAGTCTGAATGGTGCGCTCGGACTGTCCGTCCGTCTGGGGGTGAAATACTGTGCTCATCGTCACTCGAGTACCCAACTCCTGCTGAACGGCTCTCCAGAACCGCAATGTAAACTGAGTACCTCTGTCCGAAATAATAGAAACTGGAATTCCATGCAGATGAACAATCTCCTTAATATAAATCTCTGCCAACTGCTCCGATGAATAAGTAGTACACACAGGAATGAAGTGTGCAGACTTGGTCAGCCGATCTACAACAACCCAAATGGCATTGAACTTCTTCGCAGTCTGAGGGAGTCCAACTACAAAATCCATGGTGATCCTCTCCCATTTCCACTCCGAAATCTCCATCTGCTGAAGCAACCCACCCGGTCTCTGGTGCTTAGCCTTCACCTGCTGACAGTTGAGGCACCTAGCTACAAAACCCTCTATGTCCTTCTTCATCCGCCTCCACCAATAGTGATGTCCCAAGTCCTGATACATCTTCGCGGCACCCGGATGGATGGAATACCGCGAGCTATGAGCCTCTATCAATATCAACTCCTGAATATCCTCAACGTTGGGTACACAGATCCGACCATACATCGTCAATACCCCGTCATCTCCAATGGTCACATCCCTAGCATCGCCATGCTGAACCGTGTCACTGAGGACAAGCAAATGAGGGTCATCATACTGCCGCTCCCTGATACGATCGAACAATGAAGACCGAGAAACCACACAGGCTAGAACCCGACTGGGCTTTGAAAGGTCCAATCTCACAAACTGACTGGCTAAGCCCTGAACATCCATCACCATAGGTCTATCTGAAGCTGGTAAATATGCCAAACTCCACAAACTCTCTGCTCGGTGACTCAAGGCATCCTCTACCACATTGGCCTTGCCAGGGTGATACAGAATAGTAATATCATAATCCTTCAGTAACTCCAACCACCTCCTCTGGCGCAAGTTTAGATCTTTTTGCTTGAACAAGTGCTGTAAACTTCGATGATCCGTGTAAATCTCAAAAGGCACGCCGTACAAATAATGATGCCAGATCTTCAAGGCATGAACAATAGTAGCTAACTCAGGGTCATGGACATGGTAGTTCTTCTCATGTATCTTTAACTGTCTTGACGCGTAGCCAATCACCCTACCGTCCTGCATCAACACCGCTCCAAGTCTAACCCGTGAGGCATCAAAATAAACTATATATGACCCCGAACCAGTAGGCAATATTAGAATAGGGGCTGAAGTCAAAGCTGTCTTGAGCTTTTGAAAGCTCGCCTCACACTCATCCATCCACTGAAATGGATCACCCTTCTGGGTCAATCTAATCATAGGGGATGCAATCGATGAAAACCCCTCCACAAAATGATGGTAATAACCCGCCAAGCCAAGAAAACTACGAATCTCTGTAGCGGAGGAGGGCCTGGGCCAACTCTGCACGGCCTCCACCTTCTTTGGATCCACCCGAATGCCCTCACTCAATACCACGTGGCCTAGGAATGCCGCAGAACTCAACCAAAACTCACATTTTGAGAACTTTGCATAAAACTTCTTCTCTCTCAGGGTCTGAAGCACTGTCCTCAGGTGCTGCTCATGATCTTCCCCACTTCGGGAGTATAAACAAATATCATCTATGAAAACAATGACGAACGAGTTGAGATAGGGCCTGAACACACTGTGCATCAAATGCATAAAAGCTGTCGGGGCGTTGGTCAACCCAAATGACATAACAAGGAACTCGTAATGGCCATATCGAGTCTTGAAAGCAGTCTTCAGGATATCCGGCTCCCGAATCTTCAACCGGTGATAACCAGAGCGCAAATCAATCTTAGAAAACACCTGTGCGCCCTGAAGCTGGTCAAATAGATCATCAATACGAGGCAAAGGATAATGGTTCTTCACTATAACCTTTTTCAACTGACTATAATCGATACACATGCGCATAGAACCATACTTTTTCTTCGCAAACAAGACAGGAGCACGGTCGAATAAAACCCTTATCAAGCAATTCCTGTAATTGATCCTTCAACCTCTTTATCTCAGGAGATACAATACGGAGGAATGGAAATGGGCTGAGTGCCCGACAACAAATCAATACCAAAATCAATGTCTCTATCAGGTGGCATTCCCGGAAGATCAGCTGGAAACACATCAGGATAATCCCGTACCACTGGGACAGAATCAACAGAAGGGGTATTAGCACTGACATCTCTCACATAAGCTAAATACGCGGCACACACCTTCTCAACCATATGCTGAGCTTTAAGAAAAGAGATAACTCTACTGGGAGCGTGATCTAAGGTACCACTCCACTCAATACACGGAATACCTGGCAAAGCCAACGTCACGGTCTTGGCATGATAATCAAGAATAGCATAATGGGGTGACAACCAGTCTATGCCCAGAATAATATCAAATTCAACCATACCGAGTAACAATAAATCTGCTCTGGTCTTAAAACCATGAATAGTAACCAAACACGACCGATAAACACGGTCCACAATAAGAAAATCTCCCACGGGAGTAGAAACGTAAATAGGAGAACTCAATGAATCTCGTGATATACCCAAATGCGGAGCAAAATAAGAAGACACATAAGAATAGGTAGAGCCTGGATCGAATAGAACCGATGCCTCTCTACGACTAACCAGTATAATACCTGTAATGACAGAATCGGAGGCAACAACCACGGTGTGAGCAGGAATAGCATAATATCTGGCATGTCCTCTCTCTCAAGAGCGACCTCTACCTCCCCGACCTCTGCCCCTAGCTGGCTGGGCAGATGGGGTAGCAGCGTGAGCTGTGATCATGGCCTGAGAACTCTGAGGAGCACGCTGTGGCTGAGCAGTCTGTGGAAGTGCACTCCTCCCAAGTCTAGGGCAATCCGTCACCATATGATGGGTGTCACCACACTCAAAACAAGCTCTGGGAGGACGTGGTGGCTGTGACAGGCTAGGGCCAGGTCTGCTAGACTGACCTCTAAAAACACCCCGATCAGGAAGCGCGCTGGAAATTGGAGGTGCATAGTAAGGCTCCTAAGGTATAGGCAGAGCTGGAGCGCTGCTGGCTGTTGGAAGAGCTGAATGAACGGGGCTACCCAAAAACCCCTACCATGTCGACCTGCTGCTGGGGTGCGGGCACTAGAGTAGTGGCCCGACTCTCGAGACCTCTTGGCCTCTCTCTCCCCTCGCTCCCTAGCGAGCATACCCTCAATCCTCCTAGCAATGCTCATTACCTGCTGATAAGGAATTTCCATCTCCAACTCTCGAGCCATGATAGATCTGATGGGTGGAATAAGACCCTCAATGAACCTGCGGACTCTCTCCCGAACTGTAGCAACCAAAGCCGATGCATGCCTGGCCAACCTGGTATAACGGATAGCATACTCTGAAAATGTTATAGAACCCTGGCGTAAATGCTCAAACTCTACGCGCCATGCATCCCTGAGACTCTGGGGGACAAATTCTCACATAAACATCTCCGAGAACTGGGCCTAAGTTAGTGAAGCAGCCTCGATTGGACTATCTGTCTCATAAGTGCGTCACCAATCATAGGCGGCTCCCCGAAGCTGGAAAGAAGTGAAAGAAACCCCGCTGGACTCCACTATGCCCATAGTGAGAAGAATACGATGACACTCCTATAGAAATCCCAAGGCATCGTCTGATGCTAATCTACTGAACACTGGGGGATCATACTTTTTGAACCCTTCAAGTCTCCGCTGCTCATCCTCTGAAGCAGCTGACCCATCCTCGGGCTGAACTGGCACTGCAGACGGTGCTAGAATAATCTCCGGAGCCTGCTCAACCTGCACTCAATGCTCAAGAGTGCGGACGGTGGGAGTCTGTGCTCCTCCCCCGGCCTGGGATATGGCTGCGGCAAGGGGAAGCAACCCTGCCTGAGCTAAGGTGGTGTACATTCTGATGAACTGAGCCAAAGTCTCCTGGAGCGCAGGAGTAGTAGTGGCAGTAGTAGGTGTGCCAGGTGCCTCGGTTCCGGCTGGATCTACTGGTGGTGCCTCGGCGGCAGCTTGCGCAGGTGCTCTGGCTACACCACGTGCGCGTCCTCGACCTCTACCCTGGCCCCGACCTCTAACAGCTGCAGTAGGGGGTGCGAGTGCCTGGTCATCTCGTGTAGCACGTGTCCTCACCATCTGTGAGAGAATAGAAGACAAAAGTTTAGAATTGATGTCAAAAATATCGCACGACAAGGAATTCAAATGAAATGAAGATTTTTCCTAAACAGTTACATAGCCTTTCATAGATAAGTACAGACGTCTCTGTACCGATCAGCGAGACTCTAATAAACCAACCTGTGTTCCCTGACTCCTATGAACCTAGAGCTCTGATACCAACTTGTCACGACCCCAGTTCACCCTCCATGAACATGCCGCGATGGCACGTAGTTCCTACAACTAAGTAAGCCTAACAATGCAGAAATTTAATATAACTTGTGGAATAATTAATTAAAACGGAACATATGTAAAATAATGACTACATATAAGGCCGCTCGGCCTATACAACCCAAAAGAAATGCGGAAGTTTACAACTCAATCCCAAAACCCGGAAACTCAGGGGAACCACATGCTAATACAAACATAGCACGCTGCTCTAACTCCAGAATATCTAAACAACTGAGAGAAAGGAATAAACTAGATACTAAAGCTGGAACAAAATAGAGACTCCTGGTCTGCGGACGCGGCAGATATACCTCGAATCGGCTCCAAAATCAACTAGAAATCACGCCTCTGCCATGAGTATCCGACTCCAAATGGCCCAAATCTATTCAATTCAATTACATATTATAAATAACATCGCAAACAACTGGTTCCACTATGAAATTTAAAGCTAGGGCGCGAAAATAGGTAAAATAACCAAAACACCCATCAGACCAACATCTGGGAATCGAATAATTTTCATATTTTCAGGACCCTCGTACTCTCACGATTCTAACCATATAAAATTCTCCCAAATCGGAGGTCGAATGCCCACTCAAAACTCAATAGTTTAGCCAATGAAGTTTTACTCAAATTATCCAATTTTTGATCCTTAAATTCGAATTTTAATGATGGATTTAACTACAAAATGATGAAATATAACTAGAAGGGATCAAATGAACGTTACCCAATAATCTTCTCTTCAAAACCCTCTCAAAATTGCTATCTCCCGAGCTCAAACTTGATTTTTCCAACTTTTGAAACTTAACCCTCGAATTTACTATTTCTGTTCAGGCATTTCCGCTTCTGTGGACAAGGGACTGCTTCTGCGGTCCTGCTTCTGCGGCTTCCACTTATGCTCCGAGTTTTCACATCTGTGGTTTCCCACCCACAGGTGCAGTACCGTTTCTGCGGTAAAAATTTTGCATCTGCGAATCCTGTTACTCCTGCTCAATTCCATATTTTCGGCTGACTGGCCGCTTCTGCGGCTGCGGACCGGCGGAATCCAAACAGCAGGTGCGATTATGACAGTAGACAGAACCTTCAGCAAATCATTCCACTTCCAAACATTCCGCCAAACACCCGAAATCATCCCGAGGTCACCGGGACCTCAACCAAAGGCACTAATACCCCCTAATACCTCATTCAAACTTGTACCAAATCTTTAAAACACCAAAAACAACACCAGAAAACTAATTTAATCAATGATTCAAGCCTAAGAACTTCAAATTCCTTCCAAATACGCTTTCGATAAAAAACCTAACCAAAACATGTCGGAATGACCTGAAATTTTACACACACATCCCAAATGACATGACGGAGCTGCTGCAACTTTCAGAATTCCATTCCAACCCTCGGATCAAAAACTCACTATCGGGCCAAAAACTTTAAAATTACAAACTTCGGCATTTCAAGCCTAAATGAGCTACGGACTTCCAAAATACATTCTGAACACGCTCCCAACCTCGAAATTTCCTAACGGAGCTAAGGGAAACATCAGATTTCCATTTCGAGGCTGTCTTCACACTGTTCCAATTACGGACCATTTTTCAACTCTTAAGCTCTCATTTAGGGACTAAGTGTCCTAAAACACTCCGAACCCTAAGACCGAACGTCCCGACAAACCAAAATAGTAGAAATGAACTTAGGGAAAACTGTTAATGGGGGATCGGGGCTTAAATTCCAAAAACGACCGGCCGCATCGTTACAGGAACATACCCAGCACAGCACTGGGTGCACTACAGAAGGGCAACACACCTACGAGCTTGCTTCTCACACCTGCGACCTTGCCCACCCTGGTCTCCTTCGCACCTGCGATCCCCCCATCATAGAAGCGAGTCCTCTTCTGCGGACACGCTGACCCATTCCTCTTTTTGCTTCAACAGGGGAGACGCCGCACCTGCGGTGCTGCTCCTACGTCCATTCCTACTGTAGGTGTGAATGCACCAAATGCTAGCCACCTCAGATCTTCTCCAAAGAGCAATCAAGTTGCATCGACCCTCTGAATCCTACATGGGGGCCCCGAGGCTTCAACCGAACTTACCAAAAAGTTTGTAAACATAAAACGGGCTTGTTCGCACCCTCAGAAAGCAAAAAACAATATCAAGAATAAGAATGTCGACCCAAAACCAAATAGAATCAACTTATGAACTTCAAGTTCTTCCAACTTATTTTGAACGCGCTGAATCATAGTTAAATTATTTGGAATGACACCAAATTTTGCGTGCAATTCATAAATCACCATACAAAACTATTCCCGAGCTTGGAATCCCAAACAGAACTTAATAACGCCAAAACCAACTCCAAATCAAATTTAAAGAACTTGAAAAGCCTTTAGTGTGCCAACCTTCTATATTAAGCGCTCAACGCTCCCAGGTCATACAAAATCCGATCTGAATATACCTAAGTCTAAAAACATCATAAGATCCTATTGGGACTGTCATATTTTGCTTCTGAGGTGTTTGCTACAAATGTTGACCCAAGTGAAACTTAACCCTTTAAAGCCAATATTAAGGAACTAAGTGTTCCGCTTTTAACTCGAACCCTTCCAAACCCGAACTGACCATCCACACAAGTTGTAAAAAAGTAAAATCATATATGGAGAGTCTTATTTAAGGAAACAGGGTTCTAAAAAGTAAAATGATCCATTGGTTTGTTACAGAGTTAGAGTAAGTGAGTAGGTTTTGGAAATACGTGGTGCGTGTAAGTCAAGTCTTGAGGCTAGCATTTTATGATAGGGTGATTAGTCTGCTTTAATTATTCTTGGCATGATGCGTTATAAATTGTCTAACAGGCAATGGTTTAAGTATGGATGTTTATGGTAGGCTAGGAACACGTGTTTTAGCTGTATTTTTCACTCTAATTACTGTACTTTGAGCATATTTGAGCTTATATGATGGTGATTTGCACTTATTATGTGTTTTATGCTTTGTAGGAGATGATTCCGAGTTAAGAAGATGCTCTAAAATTTCTACACGAATAATTTGGAGCTTTGAAGTCTGGGTAAAAGCCCAAGAAATTAAATCGGAATCACGTCTAGAGATCGTGCACCAACGTTGCATATGGAAGTTGGAAGAAAGTGCATGGGCTGGAGCAAAATATACTAGTACGTCCCATAAGGCTTGACATTAAGCGTCGCATTAGTATAAAAGTTCGGTAGAAATTTGAGAAGTTCAGAGACTTGTAATTTTGGGTCTAACGAAATAATAAAACCAGTGCGGCCATAGTGTGTGGCATAGTATGTCGTATCAGTACAAAGTATTCTCAGACAAGCTAAGTTTAGAGAGTTTACAATCGAGCAAAGTGCACTAATGCAACGCATCCTACGTAGCATAATGCAACGCATGATGTGTAAAAAATGTGCAGGTTTTTGCACTTCGGCTCAAAGAGGGCAGTTTCATCCGAGTTCACTCTTATTTGGTATAAATACACTGGAAATGTGTTTTTGATGGGATTTTTGACCTAAGGAAGATTGGAAGAGCATTGGAGACTCAAAGCACAAGTATTCATCATTCTTTACTCAAATCTACACCCGAGTTTGGATTGAGTTCATGTTTTCTTATTATTCAACTTTATTTATGATGAATTTCTCCATGAATATGGAGTAGTTTACCTTAGAGTCTAACAAATATGGTGTTTTGATTGATATTTGTGGATTTTAACTCAAATTTTTTGCTTGAATTCATTTATAGAGCTTTAAATTGATTGCAAATTTATTCACCACTTTATTTAATCGAAAGAGGAATATCTTGGTGATTATCATTATATCACTTTATTTGGTTTAATTTAGTGATTCTTTTTAAAAATCAAAAGAGCTTGTTGAATTGTTGATTAAATCAGGTTAGGAGAATATTCGAGAGACGTTTTCCTACAGACTAATCTATTAACACATGCTTGCATATGTTGACAGTACTTATATTAGTTCACCTCGTAGAGTTAAGATTTGATCGAGAGAGAAGTCGTAACTAAATATTTGAACTAATCATCGAATGAATTCGTGAGAATTATTAGAATTTTAAAGTGAACTGAAATAGAGTTAGATGCCAAATAGCTATCTTGCACTTATTCTGTTATGACCCTTATGTCTCCTATTGATATTTTGATGTTGCTCAACTCTTGTCCTTATGCGTTCAATTGTTAATTATTTTGGTTTCATATATAATTTTAGTTATTAATCATCCTAACTAAAATGTTAATCATCCTGAATAGCGTTAAGCTAGAAATTACTTGAACATTATTTAAATCCAATCAATGTGGAGGCTATAATTAAACTATACTATCTTTGGCTAGCGAGCATCAATTTCGTGTTGTGTTTTACGCTTGTCAAATTTTGGCCCCATTGTCGGGGATTGATAATTAATAGTGTTCAAAATAATTTTTGGTGCTAATTCAGGAATTTATTTTTTTTCGTATTTATTATTTTTGTTGTTTTTATTAGTTAACTTCTCTTCAAGATTTCTTTTACAGTATTATACAAGTTCTAGGAAGAAAGCTTGAAGAAAATATTCCTGATGTTGAACTCTAATGATGCGACGATGGAACACAATCAGCCTAAAAACAGTTGAAGAGTTAGTAGTTGAATATAATCACAAGTCTGCTATTTGTTTTAAATGTAGTAGAAATCGTTTATGGGTTGACTGTCAAGCAGGTAAGTATTCTTCTTATGGTTCGTCTTTTGAGCAGTCTCACTCTATTTCTAGTCCGTACAGGTACGAGATTTCATATAGGCACAATTTTAACTCTGTTTGAGATGAATATCCGTATTATGACTGGAATGAAAGCGAAGTGAGACACCCACCTCAAGAGCAGAATGGTAATTTAGAAGAGCTTAAGTATAAATTCATGAATTGTGTGGAAGAGAGATTTGCACAAGATGATGAAGACATTAAAAACCTAACAACACATGTGAGTCAAATATTAAGGATACTTTCAGAAAGCTCATTGCGTTGTTATGGTGAATATATAGAGGAGATACCATGTGAGAATAAGCCTACCCAAGAGGATGATCATTTACATAGAGAGCTTTCCACCCTGTAAGAGGACTTTGGTTCAATAGAGATGATTGAAAATTAGGTTTTGGTTCATTCACTACAAAAGAAATTAGAATTAGCTACGAACGTCATTGCTAATCTGTTGCTAAAATGCTCGTTGCTAGCAGAATCTTTATATAATCCGTCGCTAAATGAGATTAGCGATGAATTTTTCAGTTTAGCTACAGATTTTGTCCGTCGCTAAACGCTGATTTTTTTAGTAGTGATTGTGAAGCAATAAAAGAAGAGTTCAGACCCACATGTACCTTTCCACATTTACAACCTTTAACAAAAAAGAATGAGAAACAATTGGTATTGAACATACCAGAAGAATATTCTCATGACCTTTATTCTTTTGTTTTCTTATTTTAACTTTTATCATGTGAATTTTATTTTTGGGGGTTTACAGAAAGATGCATGAAGTGATCCTGTATAAGAATGCATGAACAAATTAAGGATGATCCTCGAAATGAGGGCAAGAAAGAAGGAAAAGAGTGGGTCTTGCAGATATCCTCAGACGACTTTGACATAATGAGCTCCATAAATAATTCTAAGGAAAGAAAACAAGAAATAAATTCGGAATTAGGGGTGAAGTTCATAAGTTTTCGAAAACGAAAAAAAAATTCAGGGGAGTTTTCTTTACCTCTTACTTTTTATTTGTGTGTTATGGGGACATGTTATAATTTAAAGTGTGGGGTGGGGATGTAAATATGTACTTATGTATTTGTTTTTATTTTTGTTTGGTTTGAATTTTTTTTGTGACTATTTCCGACTATGGATTTACTCGACTGTCTTCTTGACGGATCAAAGTCGAAGAAAAAATATATATTTTTGTTTTTCTTAGGTAGTATAACAATTATCCCTTAATTTTTCTTTGTGTCGCGATTCTTTTTAATGGATTTTGCTTGAACCAGGTGTATTTAGTTTTTCTTTTGTAAGGAATAGTGAAGTCCTGTGCTATGGTATTAAATGAAGATGACTTTTCTTGACTTTGTTATGCCTTGAGATTAGTTAGTGCCTTAGTTTTGACGTCTTGGCTCAATTCTTGACTCATGTATAAGTGCTTGAATTTGGTTGATTTTGATGTTGCTTAACTGCTTTGACTAGAGAGTTGGGATACATCCGATCCTAAGTCAGTTATGTATCAATGTATGCGTGAGATTTTGTTTATATTCTGTGCATATCAGTTGATGTCTAGAACTTGCTCCATGTGCGAAATAGCAGTCTTGTTCAGTCTAGGAAGTGATATATGCATTTTTTTTGAGTCAATTATAAGTTTATGACCTGTCTAATTGTTGTGTATCCTAGTGCCTCCTTTGAGTCTGTCATCCTATTTCTTTGGCAACCACAGTACAAGCCTGATCCATTTTTTTGAATTAACTACTTGTTTGAACCTTTTACCTCTCTTGAGCACTTGACATTATTATGAGCTTGTTAAAGGCTAAGTGGATATATGATTGGGTTGTCGAGTGGTAGTAGGAAATATGGAGATAGGTGCACTATTTGAAAATTTAGGAGATTCAATTGTAGGAATTGAAAGAAAAAAATGAGTTTGCTTGAAAAGAAAAAAAATCAGAACTTAGAAAAGAAAAAGATTGATTCCTTATTAGTGGTAGTGTTGATACCCAATTTTTTCCAAAATAATTTTTAATTGCCTATATATCCTCAAAATCATGCATTGGTCTCAATTGGTATTTTTTCACAATTTTCCTGCAATTTTATTAATTTGTCCAGTATTTCTTTCCTAATAAATAATCATAAAATTGCATCACAAATGATTTTAAAAAAAATATCTATTGATCTAATTTATAATTTATGGTCTCATTAAGTCTAAATTATACAATAAATAGCTAATTTTGGCACCTTTTGGCTATAATTGCAATAAATGTGCAATTATGGCCCCTGCATATAATTTTGTATTATTTTTACCAAAAATTAATCCTTTATATTTTTAAATTCTAAATAATCATTTTCAAAACATATCTATGCATGAAACTCTTTTTTTTTTATAATTAGCAATTATTTTACAAATTATTTTAACTAAATTATTTGGGTATTTAATAAATAGCTATTTTATTATTCAGATTGCAGCCTATGTAACCAGCCCAAAGACCTAACTAAACTATCCCAATACCCCCAGGAACAAACCCCTACCTAACCCGACCCAATTCTTGCTAAATCCTGGTCGTAGATCAATTTTGATCAATGGCCCGGATTAAATCTTTCCTTAATTAACCTAAATAACCCCTTCCCCAAACCCCTCATTCTTACCACCTCCCTGCCGTCACTCATCTCCCTTCTCTCTCGAGTTCTATCAAAAACCCAACCCTAATTTCCCTCGCCGTCACTTACCTACTGTCAATCATGGTGGATTATCACTATCCTCAAGCGTCTAATGGCTCTCCTATGCCGGGTTTCTTCTATCTTTGAGGTCCTCAGGGGACCAAGCCCAGTCCACTTATGACCTCAATTCTGTCCTGGCCTGTCTCAGGCCTTCATGGCGCGATCACCAGCAAGATCTTCATATTTTCTTGCTAGATCTTCATGGCGCGATCACCAGTAAGATCTTCATATTTGGATTTTTTCCTCGAAACCCTAATTTCATCTCTTAAACTTCTCAGATCTGTACAAATCTAAGATGAGCCAAACCTATTTAATGTGTTTTTCTATGAAAACTTCTGATTTTCAAACGATGTTTCATTTTCCTAAAACTAAGGTTTCTTGAGAACCTTTGTTCTTCAAATGTTTTCTGATTTTTCGGTGTTTTAATCATATTCTTCTGTGTTTTCGACTGCTTTTGTTAAGATTTTCCTAACCCTAAATATTTATGCTAGAATCCCCAATTTTCAGTATCCTGTTTGGATTCTGAGTTCATCCTTGATTATTTGCTACATAATCTTGCTATGCGTTCATGTCATGATTACTGCCTCGTTTAATTAGAGTATTTAGTAATATTTACCCTAGTATGCCTCTATTAGGGTTTCAGGTTCGATCCTTTCTGTTTATACTTGATTTACTTGCTTATTCATGGAAAATCAATATTATTTTCCATAAAACCAGCATTATTTTGAATCTCGGATTCACTGATTTGCTATGGTGATACTTATGTGCTGAATTTTCCCAATTATTTTCATATTTTACAGTCTTCAATTAACTCCTACCTTATTTGTAACTAAGTGTGGTATTCACTAATTTTTACTACTTATTTCTTTAAATGAACCCTTGTGTATCTACCCCCAATTGCCTACTTTGTACCTGAGTTATTTGATTTCTTTCCTTATTTGTTTCTTGTTCTTTACAATTGGTGAATTACTCCCTTAATTAAGGGAAGATCTTGCTGATTTTTATGCTTGATTGATTTTGTGACTCTCCAATTACTGAACAATTTATTTCTTAGCTTATTTGTCTAGATCTTAACTGCTATACATATACCCCCTTTTATTCTCACTAGGACAGGAGTTCAGGAATTCTCCCTTACGCTTAAAAGCTTTTTGCTCTTTCTTATTACTTGCTACTCTTACTGAACTAGCTGGATGTAAACCAAAGCTAGTTATTGTACCACACTTGCCTCTGTATTCTGTGTCTGCTCCCCTTACCTGGTATGTTCTGATTCAATTTCAAGTCCAAAACCCTATGTATTATGTTACTGCATTAGTTTACTGATTTCTAGTTTTGTTCATGCTTATTATCTGGTTGTTCAATATGTAATTAGCCTGCTTAAGTCTTAGCATGAATGAGTTTTGTCCTGTTCAACTTATGATTAACATGTCTAAGGAGTTACCTATTGCTTCCTCTAGTATGCTTCAGTCTAACTGTGCTGTATGTATGTCAGCACTATTTGCTTATTTTCCTATCTAGACTCTGGTATTAACTAATTTTGTATCGTTAGCATTGTTTGCTTATTTTCCTGGATTGTATCATTAGCTATATGGCTAATTCGTTAACCCTATAAACTCCTAAAAAGCTTTTGTGCTTCTATTATATGACTAATTCGTTAACCCGATTTTGAGTCCTTTTCAATACTATTCTTCATATCAAAACCTTTTTTCAAAACTATGTCAAGCACTCTCACGTTACTCCTAAGTCACTAGGGTCTGCCCCTCCAGTGTGTGTAGTGCCTTGGGATCCTCTTGAGATACCTTAGAACTCTGGCACACTAGGGCTGGCTATTCGACACCGCACTGACCCAATCCCTATTATGAAAGTCTGGGTGTAAGCACGGCCCGAGATCTTTGAGGTCCTTAGGGAACTTTGACACACCTGAACATGAAATTGGCTTTGAAACCCTTGGCATTTGATATTGCTGAAGGCCTGGTACCCTCAGGTTGTATTCGAGCCTGCTTCAGGCTCCTTATAGTTTAACTTCTTTTTTTTTTATTTCTGTAATTCATTTTAGCCATTGGTCTGTAATAATTATTCGTAAACAACATTGGGGTGATTAGTAAAAATGGGTGGGTAGTTATATATATGTTGGGTAAATAGGGTAGATACCATGCCTATAGGGTTGTGTTAATTCAAATATACTTGCTATGTTTGCTTTACTTTCACAATATTAGAAACCATGCCTATAAGACCTAAATGGCTTTAATAAAAAAGATTATGCCTAGAGGGTTGTGTTTATTCGAATGTATTTGTTATGTTTCCAAAATATTAGAAACCATGCCTCTAGGATATAAATGGCTTTAACAACTAGATAACATGCCTATAGAACTTAAAAGTAGTTTAGTTAAACAAATCAGTTTAATTCATGTTTGAATTGGTGTAGTTAACTGTTCGTTTATCTAAATGAGTTTTCAAACACTGCCTTAAATTAATGCCGCTAGAAAACATGTCTATAGGACCTCAAGTTGTCCGTTTTAAAATTGTTCACTATTTTACTACATTCCCAATCAATGTAGGTATCATGAGTTTAAGACGTCACTGTTATGCATTTAGGCAAGCCTCTAGGGAGATTCAAACTCTGCAACTATAAAAATGTGCTTTGTTATTTAAAACTGTTGAGTTTTAACAGGTCTAAAATGAGCAGGCAAGCTAAATAGGTCTTTGACACTTTGTCCTAATTCAATACTGTATAACCCCTGCTCACCTAGATATCATGTTCTAGGATTTTCTCTTAAATACCTGACTGTTATTTGAAGACGTGCATTTACCTGTTATATTTGTGGAGGTGACTGTGAGCCTGTAATTTGTTCCGTTTAAATAAAGTCCTAATTGTTCTTGATTGACGCCTAGACTTTTATCCTTTAAAACCTTAGGATGGTCTAGAACTGTCCAAAAGTAGAGGTCCTAAATACCTCCAGGGCCACGAGGAAGGGACGGGTAGTGCACGTATAGGATATTTTCAAGCTTACTAGAATGCTTTAGGCTATGACCAAGGGAAGGGAATTGGGTAGTAAGGATATGATGACTACATGCTAATGTCACGTGTAGCCCCTCATTGAGGAGTGATTACCAAGCATTGCGTGGGGTGATCCTATTGGGTAACCAACCTAGGACCCCTCTTTTCCAAACCCCGGTCGTTTAAATAAATTTACTTTTCTTTCTATATGTGAAACTTATTCAAACCTTTTCCCTATTCCATTACTTGAGTCATATATGTGTCTAAAATGATTTTACTTGCAAGTACGTGTTAAAATGGTTTATCTGCTTAAATGAATAATTCACATAGTTTAAGTTTGGTCGAGACCCACCGTTGTGAACCGCGAGAGGTGTCTAACACCTTCCCCTCAAAGTTATTTCGAGCTCTTACCCTAAATCTCTGGTAATGCAAACTAGTCTAAGAGTTAATCACTCTAGGTGCCCTAACGCACCATAATCCGTTAGGTGGCGACTCTTCAAAAACCCAAATTCCCAAAATAAAATGAGTTATTACCCCCTATGAATGTCAGAACCCGGACTTTTCTCTCTCCGTGGTGGGAAAAAAGGGGGCGCGACAGCATGACGACTCTGCTGGGGATATTTTAGGCTCTTTCCATAACGAACCTATCTTTTGTGAATTAGTCTAAGCATGCCTTATCCCGTACCCTTTTCCCCTTATTTGAATTTAACAGCCTATTTTAAGCATTTATAATTCTTTTATTCCTAAAACTGACTTGCTCTTTGTTTTCTTTTTTCTGTAACTATCTTTCAATTATTAAAATACTGTATTTATTTTACCTACATGCAAATACTTGAATACATGCTATTTATTGCTGCATAAACCATGCTCCGCATCATATTACACTCGTGCATATCAAATCCTATAGCAATGCTTGATGAGTGGTTGCGCTAATTTTATTTATTATACTTAAATTCGGAAAGGCTTATTTGCGGTAAAACTAGTCGATCAGCGGTGCAGTGGACGGTACCGTGACTCCCCCCCCCCCCCAG
>MU675100.1:134305-196737 GCA_026770625.1 Nicotiana glauca
CCCCCCCCCCCCCCAAGTTGTCCGCTTAAGGGTACCAGTCTAAACCCCCATAGTAACCTTACTCTGATCGAAATTGTGCATGCATCAAGGTCAAACCTAGTCAGATCAATAGGTTGTCCACATAATAATCCTTTAAGATGAGCCTCATCCAAAAGTCCACCAGGGTTTTCATAATCCCAACGGACACAACCACGTTTTGTGCATTAATTTGGAGAGCTAAATGTCAATATGCTAATCACGAATGTATAAATAGTCGAGTCTGGTAGGGGAAAATGGCCTAACTTTTTTCGTTTTGCAGAAAATGAGGCACGAGATCCCCTGATTCGATATGGTTAGCAACATTCCACCATTGTTGCTAGATTGGTAGGAGGACCTTTCCTCCAGTGACAAGAAACATTTAAGAAAGTACCTGGGTAACTTTCCTTCCCTGCTAGACATTGAGCCAAACAAAAGGTCGATCGAGGTTGCCACTTTATTCCGGGATAGTGAAAGGGCTGTGTTCCGTTTTGGAGACAAAGAAATGACACCACTTCTAGAAGAAATTGGAGGGCTTGCCGAATTAACTTGGGATAGCCCCGGGTTATTGGTGCCGGAGAACCATACTGGTGAAAGGTTATTAAGATGATGAGACTGAAGAAAAATGCTGACATGGTATGCCTGGAAGAATCATACATATCCTTCGAATATCTGTATGAGAGGTATGACCATAGCAAGTCCTACCGTACCTACCAGGATGAGCTCTCTCTCATTTCTATGGGCCACATCCACCGTAGAGTGTTCGTGTTCATCGTACGCTTCTTAAGCCTAATAGTATTCCCAATGAAAATGGAAAGAATTCACACTAGGTTGGCTATGGTCGCCAAGACTTTGATAGAAGGGATCAATGGACAGACATAGACGACTACCCCATGATCATAGCCGACATCTACAGAGCTCTGGAGCGTTGTCAAAGAGGGGTCCAGAATTTCAAGGGCTGTAACCTGTTGCTACAGTTGTGGTTATTAGAAAATCTTCAAAAGGGTCATTATCGCCGAGAATTTCCACAAAGGGCTTGGAACGACCATATTTCCTTCCACCGCCCCAAGCGGATGACTTACATTCTTGACAATGTTTGCTTAGCCGGAAAATGCCAAAGAATAGGTAGAGTTCTTCGACAATTTGACTGAGGAATAGGTACAATGATGTTTGAATGGTTCCCAACGGATGAATTCATCATCAGATCCAGGGATGCTCCACACTTGGTGCTGATCGGTTGAGAGGGATATACCTTTATGTCCCTATCCGAGTTATGAGTCAAGCAAGAGGAAACAAGTTGTACCAAGGGTTGCCAAGATGAGTCATTTTAGAGAAGACTTTCAAGACAATGACATCTTTTACAAATCCCAAGCTCAGCACATGTGGCACTGCAAGATCATTGTGGAAAAGAACATCATTGAGCCAGACAGGTATCATGCAGGGTGCGAACCTCTCTACCCGTCATGGTTAGAAGACCATCTAAAAGGAATGGTGATGACATGAGCCGGTCGAGGGAATAGAATCATAGACAAAGAAGCTGAAGCTCAAGTCAAATACAATAGACTGCGCAAGAGGGTCCACGACTCTAAGAATAAGCACCAAGAAATACATGAGAAAAATGTAAGGTTGATCGAAGAATGGAAAGAAATGGCAGTCACTTCCAACAGGAAGTTGGAATATCTAGAGCAAGGAATAGCGGAGCTGGAAAGTAAAGTCATAAAAAGGATCGAGGATTGCCAGAACGCCGAAGGAACTGAAGAAGGACATCTGGACAGAGCCTACTTGCTGCTGGATCTGAGCGAGCTGGGGGACCTGTATGGTGGAGTTAGGAAGATCAAAATTTTCGGAAGGTCCTTTCTGGACCAAATAGGCTAGATTTATTTTCTTTCTTAAAATATAATAAGGCCAAGTGCAAGTAGTGACTTATTTGTCTATTATCTTAGTGTCGTTTGGGATTCGTCTATTTTTCATGTTATGAAATGAAGCATTTATTGGCATATAAAGTTCTCCAAATCTACTTGTCGCTAGGCCTACCTCAGGCATAACGAGGCTCCCAAATTAGGACACTAATTTACATTCCCGCAATATGTGTTTAAATACTGCAAATATTTTAGAATCCTCATTGACTTGTTACCTTTTTATTTTTCCTTATTTTGATTATCCATCCCCTTAATTTGGTTCACTCATACTGGCCTCATCAGCATATCACACCAGATCTATAGGCCCTCCATCTCCTTCTCCTCCAAGCAATACAAAAGACAGAGGAAAAGCAAAAATGGATGACTTAAGTGGTATCCGAAAGGAGAACATTGAGAACGCAAAAACTTCGGATGGCCGTAGAGCTCCGGCCCCAAATGATCTAGTCTTGAGACTGAAACAAAAGATATTGGAATTGCAAGGAGAACTTGAGCAGGTCCACAACTTGGAAAACTTGTCACTCACCCTAAATGTCCCCTACATCTACCAACAAAACACAAAGAACCCAGCACCTCCCCAAAACACACAAAAACCAACATCCACAAAATCCTTCCGCACCAAATCAATACACAACTCTACCCCAAAATCTTAATCAATTACCAATACCAAATCGCCACAAAATCACCATCAACCAATTCAGTACCGACCAACCACCAATTACCACACTCCCCAAAACACACCACAAACCATTCCTGATCCCTAAAACTCAACTAATGACCTTCATTACACCCAAGTCCCTGGCACCCATCAAAGCAACCCTATATATGTAGGAATTGTTCCTCACTCTATCCAACCAATCTCCTATACACTGGAATCCTCTAAGAAGGACCTGCTCATTAAAAACATGACTGAAGAACTCAAGAAGTTGACAAGCCAAGTTCAAGGTGTCGAAGGCGGTAAAGGAATAGAAGGGTTGAACTATGAAGACCTATGAATGTAGCCAAACGCAGAACTACCAGAGGAATACAAACCTCCCAAGTTTGAGATGTTTGACAGCACATGTGATCCTAGGGTCCATCTGAGGACCTATTGCGAAAAGCTTGTTGGGGTCAGAAAAGACGAAAAGATCCAAATGAAATTCTTTATGAGGAGTCTTACTAAGGATTCTACATCCTGGAACATCAGCCAAGATCCTAAGAAATGGTCCAATTGGGTAAGTATGGAATTGGATTTTATGGACCGGTTCAGGTTCAATACAGAAAACCTTGCCACGCCGACCATCAAATACGAGATTGGGCCCACGGGATGTTTTCTACATTCAAAATCTTAAGAAGAAACCTACTAAGACTTTCCGTGAGTATGCTACTCATTGGACGTCGAAAGAGGCCAAGGTCAGGCCGTCTTTGGATGAGGAACAAATGAACAAGTTCTTCGTCAGAGCATAGGATCTACAATATTATGAAAGGTTGATGGTTATCAAAAATCATAAATTTTTGATATCATCAAACTCGGGGAAAGAATCGAAGAAGGAATCAAGAGTGGGATGGTAACGAATTTTGAGGCATTACATGCTACGAACAAGGTGTTACAATCAGGCGGCATATCAAAGAAGAAAGATGTTGGGACATTAATGGAGGATCAAGGCCCGAAATCTCCATACACATAACAAACACCTCCAATTACATATCAAACACCTCCACCCACGTACCAAGCATCACCACCCACATATCAACCCTCATCTCCCAGATATTCCCAATTAGCCACTGTCCATCAGACCTATAACTCCTAACCATTTCACTTCTAATCACCACCAACTCGCCAAAATTATCCAAGACCAAGACCCAACTTTGACCGCAAGCCACCTAGACAATACACCGCCATTACTGCACATCGACCAGTTTTATGAAAGGTTGAAAGCTGCGGGTTATGTCACTCATGTTCCTGCTGTGGCATTAGAAAATCCACCCTAATGGATCAATCCAAACAAAACTGTTACGTACCATTCCAGTATGAAGGGGCATACCACTGATGAGTGCCTAACATTGAAGGATAAGATCCGAATACTAATTGACAACAAGGTCATACAGGCTAAGGAAACCTCACCTAATATCCGCAATAACTCCCTCCCTGATCATAGAGGTGGTGGGGTTATATGTGATAGAGACGAATGAAGAATGGGACCCTAAGGGGTCGGTTGGGTTTATTCGAGAAGGTGATGACTTTAAATTTGCAGTCACACTTACTCCTATCGTGATACAAACTCAGTCACCAATCGAGGTTGAGATAACTGCATCGGTCCCATTTGAGGTAGAGGTAGCTCCTCCTGTGGCCACCCCTATTACATTTGAAGTAGAAGTGGCCACGCCTTTCACAATGACAGTATCAACCATACCTCCTTTCGAATCAAAAGTAATAACTTGGGATTTTGTTGCCGAGGCTCGGCGAAAAGGGAAGGCCAAGGTAGAGGAATCTAACACTGCACACGAAATGACTAGAACTAGAAGAGTCTATACACCTAAACATTTGGGAGGGTCAAGTAAGGATGCCACTACCAGGTAGCCTATCATTGAGACAGGGCCAGATGACCCGTGGAGGAAAGTACAAGCAAAGGAGTATTCCGTCATTGATCATTTGAACAAAACCTGGCTCATATATAACTATTGCAAAATTTGGAGACGTATAAGAATGCTTTAATAAAAGTGTAGAGCGAAGCTTATGTGCCCAATAACATCACTGGTGGAGAAATGGCCAATATGGTAGAGCAAGTATTGGAAAGTCATAAGATCATCTTCCATGAAGATGAGCTATCACCTGAGGGGTTGAATCACAATTGTGCACTACATATTATCGTGTAATTTGAAGACAAATTCATTGCCAGGGTCTTGGTTGATGGAGGTTCAAGCCTCAATATTTGTCCATTGAACACTCTGAAAAGGTTGGACAAAGGTTTTCATGAAATACAGGTAGGAAACAAGAACGTGAAAGCTATTGATGGGTCCCAAAGGGCCACTATCAGGGAAATCAACCTTTGCCAGCGCCCTGCAGATGGGGCCAACTTGGTTTGACATCGAGTTTTAGGTGCTTGACAGACCAACCTCATATAATCTTCTGTAGGGCCAACCATGGATCCATACCGCTGGAGTCGTGCCTTCCACACTACATCAAGCAGTGAAATACAAATGGAATCGTTAGGAGGTGATCATTCACGGAGATGGGTGTAACCCCATTTACACTAGTCAAACCATCTTGGTAATTAGACATAGAAGAAGGCTAAGAGGGGAACATATCATCACATGAACGGGTCAATGCTGCCGAGAAGGATAAATGGTGGAGTAGTAAAATAGAAAGCATATTGGCCTAGTCTGGATATGAGCCCGACAAAGAGTTGGGAAAGAACCTCCAAGGTATCACTAAACTGATATAGTTGAAGGGTCATGGTACCACCTTTACGCTCGGATATCAGTATGCATGGAAAGAATAAAATGATTGGTCGCCTCCATGGCGTATATCGTACTACCCTCTCGAGCAACCAGTGCCACGCTTAGACAAAGATTTTCACCAAGCTGATACGATATGGGGAATTGCGGAAGAGAAAGCACTAGCTGGGTTGAAGAATTTGTTCTTGGAGGATGAACACATGGACTGCAGTGCCATAATTGAGGAGGAGGAGGAAGAAGGCCTCACTATTCAGACCGTAAAGAAGGGAGTTGTTCTCAGAAACTGGACCACCACACCATCCCGAGCCCGCCTAGTCCCTGGGTAGCTTGGCAGATTTTACTTCTATAGCCATTCTAGGCATTTAAGATTTCCAGTAATCTTGTTTTAAGATTTACTTGTTTTAAAATAAATGCTCGATTCATCGAGCCGTACTTGTCTGGATGATTTTTAGATTTTAATCAAATACATTTCGTTTTTATTGTTCATTACTATTTTTTACACTTTTTCATTCTATAGCGTTATTATTACTTTTCCTGATGAACCAGTGACTGTGACATGTAATAAGGCAACACAACATGAGAATAGCGATTCAGATGAAGAGTATGAAAGACCCGAGGAAATTGTCAGGGAGGTTGAGAACTTTAAGAATAATCCCAAGTCCAATATGGACAAAATCGAAGTAGTAAATTTGGGGAACGACGAGACCGCCAAGGAGACTCGCATCAGCATTCACATGCCACCAACAGAAAAGGAAGAATACATCTATTTTCTAAATGAATATGAGGACATTTTCGCATGGTCATATGATGACATGACTGGCTTGAGCACGCCTATAGTGGCTCACAAGTTTCCTACTAATCCATGTGTCTACCAATCAAGCAGAAACTCTGAAAGTTAAAACCAGATATGATCCTGAAAATCAAGGAGGAAGTTACCAAGCAGATCAAAGCCAAAGTTCTCAGGGTGGTTGATTACCCAACTTGGTTAGCTAACATCGTGCCGGTTTCGAAGAAGGATAGGAAAGTCAGAGTATATGTTGACTATCGGGATTTAAATAGAGCAAGTCCCAAGGATGACTTCCCACTGCCAATATACACATCCTGATCGATAATTGCGCCAAGCATGAACTCCAATACTTTGTAGATTGCTTCACGGGTTATCACCAGATCTGGATGGACAAAGAAGATGCAGAGAAAACAACTTTTATTACACCTTGGTGGGTGTATTGCTACAGGATGATGCTATTTCGTCTGAAGATTGTTGGGGCCACTTACATAAGAGCTATGACAACTATCTTTCAAGATATGATACATAAGGAAATAGAGGTGTATGTGGACGACGTAATTATCAAATCCAAGAGAGCCGCATACCATATAGTGGACCTGAGAAAGTTCTTTGACAAATTAAAGAGGTATAACCTAAAACTGAACCACGCAAAATGTGCATTCGGGGTTTCTGTAGGAAAGCTACTGGGATTCATTGTCAGTCGTCGGGGAATCGAGCTGCATCCGTCCAAAGTCAAGGCTTTTCAGGAGTTACCACCACCTAGGAGCAAAAAGGATGTGATGAGCTTCTTAGGACGTCTCAACTATATCAGTCCACAGTCATATGTGAACCCATCTTCAAGATGCTGAGGAAAGATGCCGAGACAAGTTGGACCGAACATTGTAGCTTTTGACAAGATCAAGAAGTACTCGCCACACTACCAGTTCTGGTCCCACCAAAACCAGGACAGCCTTTGTTACTCTATCTATCTATTTCGGATGGAGCCTTCGGATGTGTTCTGCGGCAACATGACGAGACATGGAAGACGGAGCAATCCATATACTACCCGAGTAAGAAGTTCACACCTAACGAAGCATGGTACTCTCTGCAAGAACGCACTTGCTGTGCCTTGACCTGGATAGCTCAGAAATTGAGGCACTACTTTTGTGCCTACACTACATACCTCATGTCCAGGATGGACCCTCTAAAGTACATATTCCAGAAACCTATGCCGATTGGAAAGTTAGCCAAATGGCAGATACTGTTAAGTGAGTTTGATATCGTCTACGTAACTCAAAAGGCAGTCAAAAAACAAGCATTGGCAGATCACCTTGCTGAATATTCTGTGCGAGGAGCATACAAACCTTTCAAAATAAATTTTCCTGATGAAGAAGTGTCGTTCGTAGGGGAAGACATTACTGAAGCATATGACGGTTGGAGGATGTTCTTTGACGGAGTTGCAAATTTCAAAGGAGTGGGCATTGGAGTGGTTTTGGTATCAGAAATAGGTCAACATTATCTGGTATCTGCTAAACTCATATTTCCCTACACCAATAACATGGCAGAGTATGAAGCCTGCATACTAGGGCTCAACATGGCAGTTGGCATGAACAATCTGGAGCTGTTGGTAATCGGTGATTCCAATTTTCTTATGCATGAGGTACAGAGTGGGCCACAAAGAATTCCAAGATATTGCCATATCTGCACCATGTGCAGAAATTGAGAAAGAAGTTCACGAAGATAGAATTTCAACATATTCCAGAATTCATAATGAGTTTGTCGATGCATTAGCTTCCTTGTCATCTATGATACAACATCCAGATAAGAATTATATTAATCCTATTCCAGTGAGGATCCATAATCAGCCGGCGTATTGTGCTCATATTGCAAAAAAAATAGATGGAAAGCCTTGGTTCCATGACATCAAGGAGTATTTGTCAAAGGGAGAACATCTGGAGCATGCGAATCACACTCAGAAACGCACACTCCGGAGATTGTCGAATCACTTCTTCCACAGTGGAGGAAACTTGTACAGAAGAACTCGTGATTTGGGTTTACTAAGATGTATTAACGCAAAGGAAGCTTCTAAGATACTTGACGATGTACATGCCGGGACCTATGGCCCGCACATGAATGGTTTTATCTTGGCTAAGAAGATACTTAGGGCCGGTTACTTTTGGATGACCATGGAGACAGATTGCATCCAGTATGTCTGCAAATTCTTCAATGCCATGTGCATGTCGATATGATAAAAGTGCTGCCAAACGAGCCCAATCCAACAAGCTCACCTTGGCCTTTCGCCGCTTGGGGAATGGATATTATTGGTCTGATTGAGACCACTGCTTCAAACGGACACAAGTTTATTCTGGTAGCCATCGATTACATCACAAAATGGGTAGAGGTTGTATCTTACAAAGCTGCGACCAAGAAAGTTGTCACATATTTTGTCAAAGATCGTATTGTTTGCCGATTCGGAGTTCCCAAGTCTATTGTTACTGATAATTCCACCAATCTCAATAGTGATATGATGAAAGACATGTGTGAAACTTTCAAAATCAAGCACAAGAATTTCACAGCCTACAAACCTCAGATGAATGGAACCGTAAAAGCGGCCAACAAAAACATCAAGAAGATACTAAGGAAGATGGTAGAGAACCACAAACAATGGCACGAGAATATACCTTTTGCTTTGTTAGGATACTGCATTATAGTTCGCACATCAATTGGAGCAACTCTCTACATGCTGATTTATGGTACCGAAGCTGTCATCCCAACTGAGGTAGAGATTCCTTCTTTAAGAATCATACAGGAAGCTGAACTTAGCGATGTAGAGTGGATAAGAAGTCGCTATGAACAATTGGCCCTTATCGATGGAAAGAGGATGAACACAGTGTGTCACGGTCAACTTTACCAGAACAGAACGTCCAGAGCTTTCAACAAAAGGGTTAAACCAAGGCAATTTGCACCGGGAGAGCTGGTGGTGAAGCAGATCTTCCCACATCAAGATGACGCCAAAGTGAAATTCTCTCCCAATTGGCAAAGTCCTTATATGGTTCACAGGATACTGACATGAGGAGCACTCATACTTGCAGAAATGGATGGAGAAATCTAGCCAAAAGCAATCAATTCAGACACAGTCAAGAGATACTATGCTTAGATTATTTAAAGTTCCCCATCTGATGTAATTGAACTACGCTTAACCTGATTCCCGTTTAAGAGGGAATACGTAGTAGCCTTATGGGTTTGGACATATAATAATAAAATTTCCATTTCCCCCCAAGATTAGAAACTGGGGCAGAATTTTGAGGAGGAACCTCAAAATTTCGAAGCAAGTCCAGCTGACGCCATCGTATGCCAGAAAGATAGAAATTGGTTAAGAAACTGGGGCAGAATTTTGAGAAGTATTCTCAAAATTCCAAAGAAGGTTCAGCAAGGCCCATTATCCGCAAACGGTCAAAAGATCATCTACCAAACTGGGGAAGAATTTTGAGGATGACCCTCAAAATTCTTACATATGAAAGCTGCAGTGTCTCCGAAATGTGTTACAGTCACTAGTTCATCTAATGTTATTAATATATTGATATTTTTCGAAAAGAAATCTTTTTTATCAATGATTGCATATTTTTTGAAAACTTTATTTTCGAAATTGTCAGGTGTTACACATGGGAACTCAAAAAGACCTCCAGAACGGAGCAAAGCAAGGCCAGCGGATGATGGCACGAACTAACCTCCCCTCACAAAACTTACAATTTTTCTTTGAACACAGGCAAGTCTGACGTAATGATAACATCTGAAAATATATGCACGTAGCAATATTACTATCAATCAGTCTATCAGACACCGAATATATATCTCCAGCTAAGACATATACTACTCTTATTTGCTACTTGCTCTCTGCATAAGGCTAATCCCTGCCTCCTCAATTTCATGAGGCTAATCCTTTCCTCTCTATCTTCATGAGGCTAATCCTTGCCTCCATATCTGCTTGAGGCAAATCCTTGCCTCCGTACTTGCATGAGGCTAATCCCTGCCTCCATATTTGCATGAGGCTAAGCCTTGCCTCCCTATTTGCACGATTCTAATCCCTGCCTCCATATTTGCATGAGGCTAATCCGTGTCTCCATACATGCATGAGGCTAATCCTTGCCTCCATATCTGCATGAGGCTAATCCCTCCTCCATATCTGCATGAGGCTTATCCCTGCCTCCATATTTGCATGAGGCTAATCCTTGCCTCCCGATTTGCGTGAGGCTAATCCTTGCCTCCATATTTGCGTAAGGCTAATCCCTGCCTCCCTATTTGCATGAGGCTAATCCTCGCCTCCGTACTTGCATGAGGCTAATCCTTGCCTCTGTATTTGCATGAAACTAATCCTTGCCTCCCTATTTGAATGAGGCTAATCCTTGCCTCCCTACTTGCATGAGGCTAATCCTTGCCTCCGTATTTGCATGAGGCTAATCCTTGCCTCCATATTTGCATGAGGCTAATCCTTGCCTCCATACTTGCATGATGCTAATCCTTGCCTCTATACTTACATGAGGCTAATCCTTCCCTCTGTATTTGTATGAGGCTAATCCTTGCCTCCTTATTTACATGAGGCTAATCCCTGCCTCCATATTTGCATGAGGCTAATCCTTGCCTCCGTATTCGCATGAGGCTAATCTATGTCTCCCTACATGCATGAGGCTAATCCTTGCCTCCATATCCGCATGAGGCTAATCCTTGCCTCCATATCAGCATGAGGCTAATCCTTTCCTCCATATTTGCATGAGGCTAATCCTTGCTTCCTTACTTGCATGAGGCTAATCCTTGCCTCCCTATTTACGTGAGGCTAATCCCTGCCTCCGTATCTACGTGAGGCTAATCCCTGCCTCCACATTTGCATGGGACTAAGCATTGTCCCTCCTTATAGAAATATTGCTCTATTCTAGTACTATCTATTTGCTTTTCAATTGGGCTAAGCTCTGCCCTTCATTTTATAAGACTTAGGCTTGTCTTGGTAACACCATATTACTGCATCTCATGGGCTGAAATATCGCCAGTCTATCCAAAGGCGTCATAGTCTAAAAGGAATCATTCTCATGGCCGAAAGACACTATGCCATGGCCAGAGGATCCCTTAAATTTGCATATCGTTATTCAAAGGCGTCATGGTTCAGAGGCACCATCAGCATGGCTCAAGAACAACATTTTATGGCCTGTGAATCCCTCACTAAATAATTCATGGCCCAGGACGTCATGGTCCAAGGACGTCATCTTTAACCGTCTGAAGACAACCTTCATGGTCCAAAAGGGAATCTGCATCATGTTTAAATTTTCGGACAAATACATATTCATTGCATTTTATCTACAGGTAACCAGTAAGCAACCGCTATCCTAGCAGGAGCAACATCGCTCCAGTTCCTTCAACTGTCTCAAACCTTAACTGTTCACCATAGTCGCTCTTGCGTCAGCTCCAAAATCTCGCATCTGTTCTCGCAATGACTTCATCGGTATATTCCGCCGATGAATCCAGAACTACACATGGCCTGATTCCTATAAGACCAGAGATATGTAGGCAACTCGAAGATCGGAGTCCGGCCTCTGTCTTTCAAAACTTCCCGCCAGGTCAAAATTGGCCATCATTTCTTTACCCGAAATCTCTTTCATCCTTTCCGGGTAAAGAGGGGCAGCTGTTGATGCCCAATTTTTTCTAAAATAATTTTTAATTACCTATATACCCTCAAAATCATGCATTGGTCTCAATTGATATTTTTCTACAATATTATTAATTTGTTCACTATTTATTCCCTAATAAATAATAACAAGATTGCATCACAATTGATTTCCAAAAAAAAATTTATTGATCTAATTTATTATTTATGGTCTCATTAAGTCCAAATTATTCCATAAATAGCCAATTTGGTACTTTTTGGCTATAATTGCAATAACTTTGCAATTATGGCCCATGCGTATAATTTCGTATCATTATTACCAGAAATTAGTCTTTTATATTTTTAAATTCTAAATAATAATTTTCAAGACATATCTATGCATGAAATTCTTTTTTTATAATTAGCAATTATTTTACAAATTATTTTAACTAAATTATTTGGGTATTTAACAAATAGTCATTTTATTATTTCAATTGCAACCTATGTAAACAGACCAAAGACCAAACTAAACTAGCCCAATACCCCCAGGCCCAAACCCCTACCTAACCCGCCCCAATTCTTGCTAAATCCTGGTTGTCGATCAACTTTGATCAACGGCCCGGATTAAATCTTTCCTTAATTAATCTAAATAACCCCTTCCCCAAACCCCTCATTCTTACTATCACCCCGCTGTCACTCATCTCCCTTCTCGCTCGAGTTCTCTCAAATCCCAATCCCAATCCCCCTCGCCGTCACTTACATGTCGTCGATCAATGTGGATTATCACCACTCTCAAGCCTCTAATGTCTCTCCTACACCGGGTTTATGCTATCTCTGAGGTTCTCAAGGGACCAGGGCCAGTCCACTTATGGCCTCAATCCTGTCCTGGCCTATCTCAAGCCTTCATGGCTCGATCTTCGGTAAGATCTTCCTATTTTTAGCTAAACCTATGGTTTCTAAGCCGATATTTTCATCTTTGGATTATTTTCCCGAAACCCTAATTTCGTCTCTTAAACTGCTCAGATCTGTACAAATCTGAGATGAGCCAAACCTATTTAATGTGTTTTCTAAAGAAAACTTTTGATTTTCAAATAATTTTTCATTTTCCTAAAATTAGGGTTTCTTGAGAACCTTTTTTCTTCAAATATTTCTGATTTTAGGTGTTTTAATCGTGTTCTTATGTGTTTTCGACTACTTTTGTTAAGCTTTACCTAACCCTAAATAGTTATGCCCGAATACCCAATTTTTGGTACCTTGTTTGGATTCTGAATTCATCCTTGATTATTTGCTACATGATCTTGCTATGTGTCTAACTCTCATGATTACTGCCTCGTTTAATTAGAGTATTTTGTAATTTTTACCCCAGTATGCCTCTATTAGGGATTCAGGTTCGATCCTTTCTGTTTATACTTGGTTTACTTGCTTATTCATGGAAAGTCAATATTATTTTCCTTAAAACCAGTATTATTTTGAACCCCGGATTCACTGATTTGCTGTGGTGATACTTATGTGCTGATTTTCCCCAATTATTTTCATATTTTATAGTCTTCAATTATCTCCTACCTTATTTATAACTAACTGTGTCATTCACTAATTTTTACTACTTATTTCCTTAAATGAACCCTTGTGTATCTAACCCCAATTGCCCACTATATACCTGAGTTATTTGATTTCTTTCCTTATTTGTTTCTTGTTCTTTATTGTTGGTGAATTACTCCCTTAATTAAGGGAAGATCTTACAGATTTTTATGCTTGATTGATTATGTGATTCTCCAATTACTGAACAATTTATTGCTTACCTTATTTTTCTAGCTCTCAACTGCTATATATATATATACCCCCTTTTATTCTCACTAGGATAGGAGTTTAGGAATTCTCCCTTACACTTAAAAACTTTTTGCTCTCTCTTGTTACTTGCTACTCTTACCAAACTAGCCGGCTGTAAGCCAATACTAGTTATTGTACCACACTTGCCTCTGTATTCTATGTCTGCTCCCCTTAACTGGTATGTTCTTATTCAATTTCAAGTTCAAAACCCTAAGTGTTCTGTTACTGCTTTAGTTTACTGATTTCTAATCTTGTTCCTGCTTACTATCTGGCTTTTCAATATGTAATTAGCCTGCTTAATTCTTAGCATGAATGAGTTCTGTCCTATTCAACTTATGATTAACATGTCTAAGGAGTTACCTATTGCTTCCTCTAGCATGCTTCAGTCTAATTGTGCTCTATGTATGTCAACATTGTTTGCTTATTTTCCTATCTAGACTCTGCTATTAACCTGTTTTGCCAAGTGATCTAATACCCTTAAGTAATTATGGTTCTATGTTCAATTTCTTCTAATACAACTAGGTTCCTAACTGTCAGTTATGAAATCCATGCCTTATGTTTGTATCATTAGCTATATGAGTAATTCCTTAACCTTATAAACTCCTAAAAAGCTTCTATGCTTCTGTTGTTATATGTTTGACTATGTGATTTGCATATGTCTCTCAATCCCAATATCCCTATGTGCATTCTGTTGTTAAGTGATGTTGAATCTGCAGTTAATCTGCTGCTTGTTCATTTTTCAAATGTTCATACTGTCTCTTCAAAACTGTTTGCTACCAATCAATTCCTATTTTGTCTTAAAACTTCCTTACTTAATTGAGTCCTTTTCAATACTGTTCTTCATATCAAATCCTTTTTTTCAAAACTATGTCAAGCACTCTCACTTTACTCCTAAGTCATTAGGGTCTGCCCCTCCAGTGTGTGTACTGCCTCGGGATCCTCTTGAGATGTGAGCACGTGATTCTTGTCCTAAGCAAATTATTCCCAAAATTCCAAATAAAATGATTTCTTTATTATTTTATAATTTTTTTGTAAATTTTGTGTTAATTGTTGCATTTTTATTTGTGCATGATAATTTATATGAAAATATAAAAAATATGCATTTTCATTTAGGGATTTAATTTCACATTTTAGTATTAATTAGTATTAATTTATTTTAGAACGAAACATGAAGAAAATAACAAAAATAGTTTCTTTGCACTTTTAATTGTTAATTGTTGCATTTGTCTTTAAATAGAATTTTTAAATAATTTTAGGAGTTAAATAGTTTAACTTTGAATTATATTAGGTCTTTGTTTTAATTTTTACATTTTAATAAAATCAGAAAAAATACAAAAAAATAAAATACAAGAAATTATATAAAAGAAATAAATGAAAACAATTTAAAAAGGGGCTGTTTTAAAAAAGACCCACAATTGGGCCAAATCAGTTCAATTTTTCCAAAGCCCAAACGTGCCTCTTTCATACCTAGCTCAAACGAATCAGATCCAAAGCCCAACCAGATTACTCGGTCCACCCCAGTCACACCAAACGACCCCGTTTAGCAGGGGATTAAATTTGAGCCTTTAATTTGATCTCATCCAACGGCTCTCATCAATCCAAGCCTTTTAATTAAAACTGTCCAAATATTTGCCCAAACCCTAAGACACAATTCCCTTCCTCGTACCTTGTCCCACCCCTGTAAACACCGGCATAACACTGCCGTCCTCCACCATGTCGCCGCCGGCCGGAAATCGCTGCCGGCGACGGCCAACCTCCAGTCACTCCTAAAATTTTACCGTATCTTCTCATTCGCCTCCCCGTTCTAGATCCACTATTGATTTTCTCCAAATCCTTACCAAACATCCCAAATTTTACAAACCCCAGGCGCCGCCACCACCATGTACGGCAGCGCCGTCACCCAAACTCCACCAAAAATACACCACTGAGTCTACTCGACCTCCTCATCCCAAATGTCTAAACCGTTTCCCTCGAATTCCTTTCAATTTTTTCGAATCTTTATTTGAAAATTCGGCTAAAACCCTACTTCTTCCAAACCCGGTCAAAATTACACTCTATAATCTCCCTTACCTCCTCATCCTGAATTCCAAGCCAACATCTCTCAAATCCAAGTAAAACTCTGATCTAGGGTTCAGCAGTTCATCCTGTTTTGGGGATTTCGAGTGCTCGATTGATTTTAAATTAATGTTACAGGCCTATTTCAGACGAAATAGACATGTAACATTAATTGAAAATCAAAGTTCAAGGTTAGCTATGTGAAGACCCAAAATCAGTGAGTTTTTCTTTATTTTGTTTTTCTCTTCTTTTATGATTGTTTCCTTCTTATTTTTGCTCTTTCACCCTTAATTCTGATGATTTGATAATTAGTCCAAATTGACTGAATAGATTAGTTTCGTTTAATTTTTAATTTTGGATTATGTGTGCATAATGAGTTGATAGTTTAATTCTGTAGTTTAGGTTCTAGTTTAATTCATGTTTCATTAATTAAATAATTTTTGTGACTGCTTTGATTAATTTAGTTTTGTGATTGTTTTCGATTAATTTTGTTTTGTCTAATACTGTTTTGTGATAATTAGTGTTAGTTTTGTTTCGAACCTGTTTAGATATATGTGTTTATTTCACTAATTTTAATTTTTTGTATTTCAATAATTTTTTTCCTTGCTGATAGTTAATCTCTATTAGTTTCAGTTTGTTTGGATAGCTGAATTAAGATTTTTTTGATTAACCACAGCTAGCCTTAACTAGGGTAAAGAATTGGGGTTTAATTGATAGGGTTTGGTTAGTTGGTAATTTCAGGGGGTTTCAGGGGTAGTTTAGGCATGGAAAAAGGGTAGATTTATTAGAAATAGTTTAGGCATGGGAAAAGGGTAGGTTTATTAGAAATAATAAATTCAAAATAAAGGAAAGGGTAGTATTGGCATTGCAGAAGCAAAAGAACACTCTAGAACCCTCTAGATAGGGGGTACAAGTAGAATTGCAGTAATTTTAGGGTACCTACTTGTAACACAAGTCAAAAAATAAGGGGTGAAATAAGAAATAGGTAAGGACTAACTTGTAAAAATGGAATCTGAAATATGCACCTTAATTTTGCCTATAAAAAGGCATTAACCTGCCTTGTTTAAGAAGTTTTTCAGCCTCCAAATTCCCCCCAAAAATCCTCTCAATAAATCTGAGCCTAAATTTTGAATTTCAAATCCTTAGAAGTTCAAATCCCTCCTTTAGATCTTAAATTATGTCCAGAAAAACCAAAAACAATAGAAATTCAATAGAAAATCCAAAAAAAAAAATTACTGTTCCATTAAACCTTTAAGAGAATTTTCAACTTTGAGCTACTGATTTGCCCTTTCTGAGTTCAATTCTGATAGTTGGAGGTTCTAGAAGTAGTTTGGTCTAGTATCGAGCAATTTTGGGTTCAATTAGACTGGTTTACTTGAGTTTTGAGTTTGCTGAAGCATTTTGGAATATATCAAGTCTGCTTGAAAACCTTTCTGTTGATTTGTGGTTGTTTATTTGGATCTGGTTTGATCTTTAAAACTTCCTGATAAATTGAGCTGGTTTGTGCTGTTGTTCACCTGCTTCTGCTGACTCATTATTCTTCTGTTGTAATTCGAAACCAGGTACACGGCTATAACTTTGCAATTTTGTAAGCTGGAAATATTGAACATGAATGTACATGAAGATTTGAAGCTGAATTTGCCTTGCTGCTATATTAATTGTATATTTTAGATATCTCATTCATTAATGTTGTTAATGGCTACTAAATGTATAATTGGACTGTATTTGGACTGCTTTGGACTTTTGATTTGTAATAAACTACTGAATTCTATAATTGTGTAGCTTTCTAGCATTAATTTAGTATAACAGGGTCCAATAGCAATAGGTGTACTTAGCTTAGCTTAAGTTTAGTTACAAATCATGGTCGAATATATGGAAATGATCATCGTGTGTGTTTCATTCATCTGTTGGTATCATTAATACAGCGTGCTTCGCGAGTAATTAAATCATCAGCTGGTTAGAATTATAAGAAATGCATTATCAAAGAGTTTTAGTATAGTGTACTCAGTTTCAGCTTTGTAAATCATATATATGTGTTAAATTCTGTTTGGTAAATCATAAGACACTAGGCCATTCTTCGTATGGGTTGGATGTTAATTTGGACTTATTTGAAATGCATAATGGAATACCTTTGAATCAACAGTCCACTGCTATGGCAATGTCATTGATCAATAGTCCATTGGATTTGAATAGCTGCAGGCTTAAGAATTAATTTCTTGAGCTCAATACTGAGCCAAAACAAACCAAAAAATAACCCTTGAATAAAATCTAGGCTCAACGGTTTGGCCCGGCTACTCAATGGAAAATCAAACTCGTCCATCTCAGATCGGGCTGAACGTTAGTAAGGCCCAAGTCACAGGGCAGTTTCATATTAATCTGAATTGGGCCTAGTACACCTGGAAACTGATATACCTGGGCCAGACCTTTAAGGCCCTAAAATCTCCATAAATCCAAAAATCATTAAAATTATATTAAGCATATATATAGGGAATTAATTCATAGATATAAAATTGAGTTTTGAATTAGGTAGCGAGTTCAAGCTAAAAGGGTTTTCCCCTTTTGTTTGAATTCGGACTTGAATTCGAGGCCCGAATTTATATTTGTGAATTAATTGGCCTTTAGAGACAAATAAATAGAAATTTAGTTTGCTTTAGGTTGGCCTTCTAATAATAAAATGAGACGAGCCTCGCCAAACGAAATACAAATTGCGAGGCCCTTATTAATTACTTAATTAAAATACTTAGAACTGGGACAGGCCGTTTAGCAAATTTTACGGCCTTTCCAAACGTTAAAAAGACGTAAGTCACTTTCGGCGCATTTTTAATAATCTTACCTTCCTAAATACGGGTGTGCATTTCATACAACCCAAATCCAAATCCAAAAATATTGGATAAGAATGTGTCGAGTATCCGGGTGCATTTCATGTGACGTGATCCGAAAATACGTTTTTAAACGACGTTCACTTTCGTAAAAAATAGTTAAAAGCGATAAATAATTATAAAATTGCACATAGGTTGAGCATGTAAAAATTAGATTTTTAGCCATTTATAATAATTTAAGCGACTGTGCTAGAACCACGAGATCCGGGGGTGCCTAACACCTTCCCTCGGGTCAACAGAATTCCTTACACAGAATTTCTGGTTCGCAAACTCCAATTGGGAAGTCGACAATTTTCCTCAATTTGGGATTAAATTAAACCGGTGACTTGGGACACCAAAAACCAATCCTATCCGACTCTAAAAAATAAAAATAATCTCAATTCGAATAATGTCACTTTAAATGGAAAAACTCCCTTATACATTTATCCTTCGGGGTAAGTGTGTAAAAAAGGAGGTGTGACATGAGATACCTTGGAACTCTAGCACACTGGGGCTGACTATTCCACACCGCACTGACCCAATCCCTATTATGAAAGTCTGGGTGTGAGCACGGCCCGGGATCTTTGAGGTCCTTAAGGAACTCTGACACACATGAACATGAAATTGGCTTTGAAACCTTTGGCATTTGATATTGCTGAAGGCCTGGTACCCTCAGGTTGTATTCGAGCTTGCTTCAGGCTCCCTATAGTTTAACTTCTTTTCTTTTATTTATGTAATTAATTTTAGCCATTGGTCTGTAATAATTATTTATAAACAACATTGGGGTGATTAGTTAAAATGGGTGGGTAGTTATATATATGTTAGGTAAATAGGGTAGATACCATTCCTATAGGGTTATGTTAATTCAAATACACTTGCTATGTTTGCTTTACTTTCACAATATTAGAAACCGTACCTATATGATATAAACAGCTTTAATAACTAGATATCATGCCTATAGAACTTAAAATCAGTTTAGTTAAACAAATCAGTTTAATTCATGTTTGAATTGGTTTAGTTAACCGTGCATTTCTCTAAATGAGTTTTCAAATACCGCCTTAAATCAATGACGCTAGAAAACATGTCTATAGGACCTCATGTTGTCCGTTTTAAAACTGTTCACTATTTTACTACATTCCTAATCAATGTAGATATCATGCTTTTAAGACGTCACTATTATTCATTTAGGCAAGCCTCTAGGGCGATTCAAACTCTGCAACTATAAAAATGTACTTTGTTATTTAAAACTGTTCGGTTTTAAAGGGTCTAAAATGAGTAGGCAAGCTAAATAGGTTTTTGACACTTTGTCCTAATTCAATACTGTATAATCCCTGCTCAGCTAGATATCATGTTCTTGGATTTTCTCTTAAATACCTGACTGTTGTTTGAACGTGCATTTACTTGTTATATGTGGAGGTGACTTTGAGCCTGTAATTTGTTCCCTTTAAATGCAGTCCTAATTGTTCGTGATTGACGCCTAGATTTTTATCCTTTAAAACCTTAGGATGGTCTAGACTTGTCCAAAAGTAGAGGTCCTAAATATACCTCCAGAACCACGAGGAAGGGATGGGTAGTGCACACATAGGACATTTTCAAGGTTACTAGAATGCTTTAGGCTATGACCAAGGGAAGGGAATTGGATAGTAAAGATATGATGACTACGCGCTAATGTCACGTGTAGCCCCTCATTGAGGAGTGATTACTGGCATTGTGTGGGGTGATCCTATAGGCTAACTAACCTAGGACCCCTCTTTCCCATACTCCTATCGTTTAAATAAATTTACTTTTCTTTATATATGTGCAACTTGTTCAAACATTTTCCCTATTCCATTACTTGAGTCAAATATATGTCTAAAATGATTTTACTTGCAAGTACGTGTTAAAATGGTTTATCTGCTTAAATGACTAATTCACATAGTTTAAGTTCGGTCAGGACCCACCGTTGTGTACCGCAAGGGGTGCCTAACACTTTCCCCTCAAGGTTATTTCGAGCTCTTACCCTAAATCACTGGTAATGCAAACTAGTCTAAGAGTTAATCGCTCTAGGAGCCCTAACGCACCATAATCTGTTAGGTGGCGACTCTTCAAAAACCCAAATTCCCAAAAGGAAATGAGTTACTACCACCCATGAATGTCAGAACCCGGACTTCTCTCTCTCCATGGAGGTAAAAAAGGACGCACGACAGGTAGTTCTCATCTCATCTGTGCTTGAAGAAATTGGGAGCTTGATGTTATTAAGGGTGAAGGTTGGGGTTTGGTTCCGCATAAGTGTAGGGTTTGGATTGTTAATGTATATGTATTAAAGTGCTCCGAGGGGTGTAGTCTTTATATCGAAATATATCCTACCTGTCCGATAGCCTACATTACAACCAAAATAAAGTCCTATTTGATCCTTGCATGAATGAGCTCAATTAGTAGAGTATTACACTACGGGCAAGGCTATGGTACGTTTTCTCTGGATTTATTTCTGAGAGTGAGTGAATTCTTTCTATCTTGAGTTCCTATTTGTTATTGAATTTTATTGTGTGTGTGTGAGTACTCTCTCAATTTGGTGTGAGGGCACATGATTTGCAAAGAAAAGGCAATATTTTTGGCCTTTCAGTTAGAGTAAGTGAACTGGTTTTGGAAATACGTGGTACATGTCTGTCAAGTCTTGAGGCTAGGATGTTATGATAGGGTGCTTAGTCTATTTTAAATATTCTTGGCATGATGCGTTTGGGAAGTTGCCTGATGAGAAGGTCGTCTCTATGCGAAGAGCAATTTGATTGCTCGAGGACGAGCAATGGTTTAAGTGTGGGGTGTCGATGTAAGAATAGGAACAAGTGTTTTAGCCACATTTTGCACTCTAATTACTGCACTTTGAGCATGTTTGAGCTTAAATGATGGTGATTTACACTTATTGTGTGTTTTATACTTTGTAGGGGATGATTTCAAGTTAAGAAGATGTTCTGAAATTTATCCATGAATAATTTGGAGCTTTGAAGTCTGGGTAAAAGCCCAAAAAATTAAATCGAGATCACATCAGGGGATCATTCACAGGCATTGCATACGAAAGTAGGAAGAAAGTGCATGGGATAGAGCAAAATATACTAGTGCGTCACATAAGGCGTGGCATTAAGTGTCGCATTAGTACAAAATTTTCATTAGAAATTTGAGAAGTTCAAAGACTTGTAATTTTGGGTCTGACAGAAAAATACACCAGTGCGACCATAGCGCGTGGAATAGTATGACACATCAGTACAAAGTTTTGTCAGTCGAGATAAGTTCAGAGAGTTTACAACCGAGCAAAATGCACTAGTTTTTATATTTGACATTTAGTCAGCATTCGCAGTTGTCTTGCGATGTGGCCCATGGCCAAAGTATGACATCATATGTTCTGAGTCCCTTAGTTGTAAGTTGGTATGCAAGGATAGGTGAGACACCAGGTGACGGTCTCGCACCCAGGTTCGGGGACTGGTACCCTACGTAGCAGTAAAGAGTTTGCAGGTTTTCCCACTTCGGCTCAAAGAGGGTAGTTTCGTCAAGGTTCGCTCTTACTTGGTATAAATACACTGAAAATATATTTTAAGGGAATTTTGACCTACAGAAGATTGGAAGAGCATTAGAGACTCAAAGCACAAGGATTCATCATTCTTTACTTAACTCAACACCTGAGTTTGGATTGAGTTCATGTTTTCTTATTATTCAACTTTATTTGTGATGAATTTATCCATGAATATGGAGTAGTTTACCTTAGAGTTTGACAAATATGGTATTTTAATTTATATTTGTGGATTTTAACTCAAGTTCTTTGCTTGAATCCGTTTATGGAGCTTTTAATTGATTGCAACTTTAATCACCAGTTTACATCTACTTCCATCGCACAAACCTATTTAACCTTATTTCTTAAGTATTACTCGAGCATAATTAATAAGAATACAAAGCTAGAGAAATACACTTGTAAAATTACTTGGCCAAGGCAGACATGAAATCTCATTATACGGTCCGACCTTGCTTTGCTATGCCACATATATCAGCAGACAACTTAAGGATCTTTTTATGTTAAAATGGTATCGGATAGCATATATAATAGCTTGGCTAGCCTTGGAAACTTTTGTGCTCTAAAAAGTAATAATTTGTCGTGTAGTTTTGCTAATGACTCTACTATCTTTAGACATGACGATGCCAATGGGATATCTACATTATTAGGTGTATAGGTCCAAATTTGATGACTTGGTGGTAACGGATAAAGCAAGACCAAGGACGGGGTCTATCACAGTGTAATAACTGAAGATTGCTCTCGAGAAGGCTGATGCCAAAGACGGGCAGCTGGGATAAAGAAATAACGGTAGCATGAGTTCAGATACGGACAACACAAGGAATATTCCTTTGGATATTTCTTATTTTGTACTTTCTGGGATTTTTGGGAAATATCCCTTACAAATAGGAAGAGATAGAGAACAAAAGGAGGAATCTTGACTTTATGAGAAAAAACACTTTGTAAGAGGTTGACCTGAGAGAATATACTAAATTTGTCTTGTTCGTTGATTACATTATTCAAGCATGCATTTGTGATTCTTTATTCACAAGATCCAAAGATTCTTCAACCCCTTTTATTTCTCTTCTTTCCACGCTCCTGCCAAGGGAAAGAGCCATCCAAATCTTACAATAACTAAATTCCTTTTTTGTTATGCTCGTTACCTTTATCCATATTTATTGTGCATTTATATCGTTGCATTCATGAGCATTTAATCAACACGAACACATTGGTTAACATCATTCATCTTACTAACTTCACTTAATATTTGGTCTGAATTTCATTATTCTTAAAAAATATTCACCCTTCTTCTCATCATTCGTTGATTTAAAATATTTAACGCTTTTTTGGTCAAACAATTTAGCGCCGTCTGTGGGGTTTTTTTAGTTAAGATTTAGTTTCTTCTAGATCATAAAAAAGGATAGCCATTTTTTCCTCATGGACACGAACTAACAATGGCATGAAAAGGATATACAAGACAGAGAACAATAGTAGGTGTCACTACCAACATTTTGAACACCATCAACGAGGATGGCAGAGAAGACAATGAGAATTTTCTGTTTCAAGCGTTACGCCCAGGCGGAGTGACTCACCTCTCCCTCATGAAAGTGTAACTGCTTCACACAAAAGGGGAGCTTCCACGTCCAAAACTGAGCAAGCACCACTAGTGGTGAAGAAATTACGGGAGGAGTGGATACCAAGTACCTTAAATGACATACTCGACAAACTCGTTCAAAGGGTGAGTGGAAATGCCGCGCCAGATGATACCATGACGAATAACGGTAAGCAACTCACTCCCCCGACAGGTAACATTCACACCGTTGTTGATGCATGTAATGACGCACTGACAGCTATCCTAAAGAAAATGAAAGAAATGGAAAACAAAAATAAAGAACTCTGCGACCAGATGAAAGAACATCAAAAAAGGGTAGATAAGATACTGGGTGCCCCGAAACTGCTACCAAAGTGAGATGTCGGTCGGTTCATTGAACAATCATATAACGAGGAGATAGCTCCACATGCCATACCCAAAACCTTCAAAATGCCACCGTATTTGCGGATATATGATGGCACCATAGACCTGGAATATCACATCATCCAGTACGTCATAGCAGTAAAAGGTAACGACCTATCAAAGGAGCAAGTACCATCGGTACTACTAAAAAAGATTGGGAAACCTTAACTGGAGGAGCCTTAACTTGGTATTCACAACTACCAGCACAGTCTATAACAATATTCAAGGAAATGGAAGACAAGTTTGTCACAACCCACACTGGAGCTAAGAAAGCAGAGGTCAAGGTGAACGACATATTCGCCGTTAGGCAATCACCTGGAGAGGGACTCAAGGACTTCCTCGCTCGATTTAACAAGGTAAGAATGAGCTTACCAAACGTATCATAAGGGATGACGGTTGCAGCCTTCCAAAATGGGTTGAACAGGAATGGGTGGAGGGAGACCAAGAAATTATTAAATAGGCTTATGAAATATCCTCCCACCACTTGGGAAAAAATTCACAACGCCTATTGCGCCGAGGTGAGAGCAGATGATGACGATCATAATGGTTCAACCCAACGTTTAACGTCGATCCAAGTAGAGCCAAGTGTTACACCTCCTTTTTCTACCCCGAAAGGGGCATATAAGGGAGTTTTTTTTCCAATTAAAGTGACAATAATCGAAGCAGGATTATTTATTCAAATTTAGAGTCATCACTTGGGATAATTTATGGTGTCCCAAGCCACCAGTTTAAAATTCCGAATCGAGGAAGTTAGACTTTTATTTATGGTTTGCGAACATAGAAATTCAGGTAAGGAATTTATTTAACCCGAGAGAAGGTGTTAGGCATTCCCAGGTTCCGTGATTTTAGCATGATCACTTTACTCATACTTGGCTTAATCAAATTGCTTAATTACTTATTTTAGAACCTACATGCATTTATCTCTTTACCATTTTTAATTAAGAAATTATCCTAAAGCGGGTCACGCGTACGTGTACCCATTTATTTAGCGCGTTAAAAATCATGTCATGCGTACGTGTCCACAATTAATAACAACTTATTATTATTATTAAGAATATTTGACCGAAGTTGCGCGAACGCATACCTCGATTTATTTTTTTAGAATCATAATTATGTCAACGTTACAATCACGATGATAGATTTAGTCACACCTAAAGCAAGCTACGAATATTCATTTTAGAAACCGTAATCACATCATACGAACGTGTACATCATCGTGATAATAAACTAGTATCAGTGCACAAATAGTACTAAAGAACCCTTTTTTTATAATCAGCATATTTTCACTTTTTGTAACAGGTAATCTATAATACAAAACTGGCCATCAGCATTCACATTCCGAGAATTCTAGTAGAAAGAAAAACAATTTTATGTACGCCTGTATCAAAGAAGCAGCATTATCAAACACAGATAGGTCAGACGCAGAGGAAAATGGGCTAAGGTATCAACAACTGCATCTTCAACAACAAAGTGACTCAAAGATAGACCTCCAGCATTCACATTCATTAGAATTCAAAAAAAAAATTTGTTTGCTTAATTTTTTAAAAAAATAGCACAAATAGTACAATACCACAATAATCTAAGTAGTGGGCAAATTCCAAAATCGCACAAAGAAACAAGATTGCACCTAAGAATAATAACAAATTAGTCAATGTTTATACTAAACTTAAGACCATAATGCCTACTGTCAGCCATCAACACATACACAAAGGAACTAGCTCCGATCTAAACACAACTTAAAATCTTGAATCAGCAATTGAATTAACCAAAGAAAAGATTTTCAAGAACTGGGATTGATAAAAGAAATCACAATTAATCAAATATTGAGCGTTTTCCATATATAAAACAAGCTACCATTTGTTATTTTTCAGAATCATTCATTTAGTTTAACACAGAAAGTGCGAAGAGAAACGTACTATGGATCAGTGGAAAAAGATATGTGTTCTTGGAGCAGGCTCTTACGAAAAAGTGTATTATGCAGTGAAGATCGATTCTTCCCTCATAATTGGAACTCTATTTATTCGGAAACCCAATAATGGATGGAACTCGAACCGCCACCGAAACCTCTACTCAACACAACTTTGGATGTTTCTGCCCGCTCCCCTGTTTTCACTACTGTTTTTCGAACACCTTTTCTTCTTTTCTTTTGTAGCTAGCTGTTGGTTTTGTCAGAGATGGGGGTTCGGAGAGAGGAGTTGAAGAGTGGTGTTTGCGTTTTAGCGAACTGCTGTTGCTGCTGATTGACGACGGAGATGGGGGTTTGGCCGGGGTTGCTGGTTTAGGAGTGAGGAGTTGGAAGAGTCGTTGGAAGGGCCTTTTGGGTGTCTGCAGGTTGATGTTGCTATGAAGTTTTTTGTTGGAGAAGAAGGGTCCAAAACCTGATCCCTTGGGCATTTTCAGGTGTTGCTGGGCGATGGAGATGGGTGGTGTGCTCGGTTAAAGAAGATAGATCGGCAGTGAGGGGTCGTTTGTTTCAGGGGTGGTCGGCCGGTTTGGGTGTAGCGAGGTGATGAAGATGATTGGGTCTTGTGTTAGACCATAAAAATGGCTGATATATTTGGCCTTTCTAGGGTCATTAGGTTTTTTCCGGTCTAGGGTTAAGAAGAAAGATTTTTTAGGTTAAGGTGATATGAGCTTGGTCTTATTGGGCCAAAGACTAAAAATGGATTACAAAATTTATTAAAATATGATAAACCAACCCAAAACTAACTCTTCCTTCTAAATTATTTATAATATTAAATTAAAATAAACAGTATTATGTTGTGAGACTATTTTGGTATTTTTTCAAGATTATATAAAAATAAAAATCCTAGTAAAATAGTATGATTACAAAATATTAATGAAACTATTTTTGTTATTTTCATTTTTGTGACAAAATAACATAAAAAAGAGTAAAAACTAATTGAAATAGCGATATTAGGCCTAAACTAAATACTTAAATGCTAAAATATGTAAAATCCTAGGAAGGGTCAAAAATCACATGTCTACACCATAGAAAGAGCGTCGTAATGATAGTCGAAGAGATCAGTCTGGACCATGCCTCATCCGAGATAGGCATCAGCCGTATATCAGAACCGCCAGTCCACCATCCCCTCGACACATGGAAGGGCTGTCCAGGACGTACGCAGGGACTCGGCGAAATGAAAGAGGTATGCCTCTACTCTTATCCGCTCACAATTTTTTTGTTTCTCCTTCAGAAATAGTGTACACACTAGAGAAGCACGGTACGAAGGTGAAGTGGCTGCAAAAATAAAGTCTGGCCCTAGTACCCAAAAGTCGAACGTCGTTTGTGAATTTCACCAAGAGCAGGATCACAAAACCGAGGACTGCATAGCCCTGCGGCAAGAAGTAGTTAACATGCTAAAATAAGGGCACCTGAAGGAGTTAATCTGTGACCGAGGATGAGCCAACATCGGCCGCGGACGAGAACAACACCAAGGCCCTCCAAAGCTGCCCTCTCCTGCCTGCACCATTCAAATGTTCATCAGTGGAGGCGACGAAATAGCAGTCAACCACATATAATTTACCACCACACACAAGCTAAAGCGGTCAATCACCCACGATCGATATGATGACCTTGGAGAAAGTATTATTTTCGATAAGTCAGATACCAACGGTTTGATTTTTCCTCACTTCGATGCTCTTATCATTACTTTACGTATTTCAGATACTGATGTTAAAAGAATACTGGTAGACGACGGAAGCGGTGCATGTATATCCATCCTCGCGTGCTCGCACAAATGCGACTCGAGGATAAGATAGTACCACGCTGCATAACACTAACAGATTTTAACAATGTAGTCGAATGAACCAATGATGAAATAACGCTGCCCGTCGTGGCCAGAGGTGTCACCCTAGAAACAACGTTCCACGTCTTGAACCAGGACACAACTTACAACGCAATCATAGAACGAACGTGTGTTGATACCTAATTTTTTCTTATATATTTTAAATATGCAAAATACCTTCAAAATAGCATATATATGCATATATAAGTATGTCCAAGGTTTTTATTATTTTTTCCAAAATTTTATGGTTTTAAATTAATTTATTTTTCACCATTTTTATCCATAAAATCTCCAATAATTATTTTTAAAATATTATTTTGATAATTCATCTATTGAATTTCTATATTTATGCCAAAATATGTCAAAAGTAATTTTTATATATTTTTATAATTACATTTAATATTTTTAAAGCTAAATTGCACATAATTGTAATATTAGCCCTTTTAAGATTTAATTATGTTCTATATGCATAAAGTTAGATCCTGTATTTTTAAATTAATAATCATTTATTCTAAATCATTCTAGCATTTTAAATTATTTTTTAGAAATTATCTATTATTTTTTAATAAATTAAATATGGAAAAACTGGCTATTTAAATTATAGCCAAATTGGCTTTCAATTATTGCCAAATCGGACCCAAATTCCCAGCCCAATTTTATAATTAAAAAACCCAACTCACACCCTATTAACCCATACCCAAACCTAGAACCCACCTACCCCTTTTATTCTCGACCGTTGATCTCCCAAATCAATGGTCCACGTTATTCTTTCCTTTTTTAATCCAACGACCCCCCAACCCTACCCCATTCTCTCATTTGCACCACCCTTGAATCCCTTCCTCTCCAAATTCTCTATAAGACCTAAGTTAAAACCCTAATCGTCATCACCGGCGTGAACCCCTCCTATGATGTTTCTATGTCTTCTCCGACTGGACCTGGTCTTCCACACACCATGGCTCTTTGCTTTCTTCGATCCTTGAGATCTTATTAAGGGAACCCCAATAGGTTTCGGTTTTAAACTTTGTTTATCAGTATGTCTCATGCCATTTTCCCTTTGTGAGTAAGAACGTCTTCTTGTTTTATTACGGATCTATGGATTCTTGACCTATTCTATCATCTCTACTACTTTTCTGGAAACCCTAACTTTAAATCCTCTAATCGTTTTAGATTTGTGATGGATTTGTGTGTCTTTTAAGTTTCTCACCTGTTTTCCTCAAAAGATTTCTCTGATTTCAAATGATTTCCTCATTTTCCAGACTAGGTTTTCAAAACATTTTGCAAAAATTATTTCTTTTCTGATTTTTAGAATTACTTTGTGATTTTTAGCATGTTTAAACATCACTTGAGTCTTTCCTTTTTCTCGATTAATTTTTGTTAAGAAACTCTAATACTTCTGGGTTCGATTTGAAGTTTGAGTGTGTTTACGATGTGTTGCTTGTCTCTCATGAATATTCTGGGTTTCATGTATATTCTATATGCTCATGTGCTTCCTGCTCTAATTTGTTCTTAGGGTTTCTCTGATTTTGTTCAACACGGGTTATTTATCGTTTAATAGGTCTGACTATTTGTTTTATTGATTGTTCACATAATAATTTATATTGATTTTGTATAATCTCCTTAGACCTGCGATATCTTCCCCGAATCTGTGATTTTGTGTATTTTTCTTGTAATTCTGTACTGATTTTTTTGAATTGCTTCCTTACTTTTGTGATACTTTCCTTAGTTAGTACTGATTCCCTGTGATTTCTAATCTCATTCATGATTCTTTGAACTAACTTTCAGAATTAAACTTTTACTCTACCTTATTTATGTGCGCAAATATGTTGTTAGTTATATAACTTGTACTTTCCTTAGTTGAAAATATTCTATACTTAGTCCTTATTACATGCTACATGCTTTTACTACTCCTATTGTGGTAAAATCAGTCTTATAAGTAATTCTTTTCCCTATTTGATACAACTTGTACCCGTTTGAACTATGACTCCCTAATTGAAGGGAGTTTGGGTCTTTAATTGATTATGATTTGTATTATTTATATACTTGTGCTAAGTAAGTATTTATTACCTTACTTTCTTGTCTGTGCTCAAACTATAAATACTCTACCAGCTCTTTATCATAACACACGAACAATTACCCTGCTCTGAACTATCAGTTACACACATACATACTCTTTTGCTTCTCTTGTTATTTACTTGATACTCAGTCGGCTGCAAGCCAAAATAGAGTGATTACAATGTTTTATTGCTCTATTGTTCTACTGCTCTACTGCTCTACACACTACTACTCTACTTCCCTTCATTGTACTGTTTTTCACTTCTCACTCTGCACTTATTCTCTCGTTTTTACTGGTATGTTTTCAGTTTAACTTACAGCATTCAAAACAATATGTCTCTATTTGTATTGCACTTTCTTTTGTTTCTCTTATACTTGTACTTGTGGTTCTGTTGTCTCCCTTGCAAATAGCATGCCTATTTTGCCATGTGACTACCCCTTCCCTGTAATTCAGCATGTCTACTACTTTTTTACATTTTTCTACTACTATTCCGCCCTACCCCTAACCCTAATACATTATAAGCATGTGTTTGTGACACCTAGTCACTATGTGATCCTGAACCTTTCCCCCAAACCTAACAAATCTTAATAACAACCTGGAATTACTAACAAATCTGAATAATTGCCTAATGTTTTTAATAATTTTGATAACTGCTACATGTTATTTTACACCTAGGCAAGCCTTAGGCAATAACATTTAAAATAAAACTAGAACCGTCTTTGTGATTAGTTTTTAATTATCAACGTGTTAAAATCAGTAGGCAAGCCTGATTCGGATTTTTTTTCTTAGTCATGTAATAAATCTAGTTCTGTTGTTATCACTTAGATACCATGCTTTAGGATTCTGAGTTCGAATGTGGACCTTATCTGTGTATAAGTCGAGTTGTCTATGTGTATTACTTGTGGAGGTATATCTGATCCTTCCATCCGTTTTATGTGTTTTTTCCCTAAATGCAGTCCTATGTGTTCTTATTTGTTGCCTAGTATTTTGCCTTTAAACATAAGTGTCTGCCTATAACCCCCCCCCCCCAATAGGATAGGAGTCCTAAATTCCTCTGGTACTGACAGGAAGGAATGTTGTAACAACATGCAATAGAGGTCGAGACAAACCTTCACTTTAATTACCTTAACAGGGCGGGAAAGGGTAGACATGGATATGATGACCGGTGCATTAATACCACGTGTAGCCCCTCTTTGAGGAGTGTCATAACGGGTATTGCATTGATGTGATCCATATTATAAACAAAGCTAGGACACCCCTCTTTCATTCACGAATATGCTTAGATTTTAATTCTTTTCAAAATCTCGCTTCTTCACTAATTGTTTTACAAACACTTGTGTATTTAAACTTAAATCCCTTATTATTTAAGCTCTACTTGTCTATTTTCTAATTGCACAAATTCACAAAAATTGTTTGGCCGGGAACAACACTAGTGGATCCTTAGGAGTGTCTAACACCTTCCCCTTAGGATAATTTCAAGTTCTTACCCTGTCTCTGGTTATCAAACGTAGTTATAAATGAATCCTATAGGTGACCTAACACACTTTAAATCGTTAGGTGGCGACTCTTCAAAAATGCAAACCCCTTTTCCAAAAGGAAATAGTTGTCCCATACCAAGATGTCATAAACCCGATTCTGCAAGGAAAAAAGGGGGTGGGCGCAACAGCATGGCGACTCTGCTGGGATATTTAAGCTTTTACCATTTCATACCATTTTTATGAATTTGTACCCCTCTTATGTGCAATTATCTATTTAATTCCTTTAAGCATTTAATTTTTTTTTTTGAAAAGCAAAACTGACATATCTTTCTTGTTTCCTTCGTTTATAACTGCTTTAAATTATAAAACTATTGTATTTATCACCTTTTTAATGTGCAAATACATGTCAACATGCTTTTAATTATTTCATAATCATTCTCAACATCATACTCCACTCGTTCCAAAAAAATACTATAGCAACGCTTTATGAGTGGTTGCGCCCTTCCTATATCATTACCCCTTAAATTCGGAAAGGCTTATTTGCGGTAAAACTAGTCGATCAGCAGTGCAGTCGACAGTTCCTTGCCTTCTCCCTTAAGTTGTCCGCTCAAGGGTACCAGTATAAAACCCCATAGAAACCTTGCTCTGTTTAAATTGCACATGCATCATGGTCAAACCTAGCCGGGTCAGTTATGTTGTCCACATGATGATCCTTTAAGATAGCCTTGTCCAAAAGCCCATTGGGTTTCCCTAAATCCAAACGGACATCATCACGTTCTGTGCATTTATTTGGAGAAGTAAACGCTTCATGCTAATTGTTGATGTTAAACAGTCGATTTTAGTGGGGTTAAGGGCCTAACCTTATTTGCCTTGTAGAAATATGAGGCACGAAGTCCCCAGATTCGGTATAGTCACCAATATCCACCCAAGATTACTAAGTTGGTGGGAAGATTTACATTCTAGTGACAAAATCCTCGCTAGAAAAATATCTAGAAAATCTACCATCCCTCCTGGAGATCCATCCTAACAACATAATAATAGAAGTTGCTACCTTATTTTGGGATTGTGAAAGGGCCGTGTTCCGCTTTGGGGACATCAAAATGACACCTTTGCTAAAGGAGATAGGAGGACTGGCTGGTCTAGTATGGGAAACCATGGGTTTGCTAATTCCTGAGAACCGTACAAGCAAGAGTTTCCTAAAAATGATGGGTTTGAAGAAGAAGGCAAAATTGGTATGCGTAAAGGAATCATACATTCCTTTTGACTACCTTTAGGAAAGGTACGATCACAGCAAATCATACCGTACCTACCACGACGAGTTTGCATTCACATCCTTGGGACATATCCATCGTAGGGTATTCGTCCTCATGTTTTGTTCTTGGGTCTGATCTTGTTTTCAATGAAGAAAGGGAGAATTCATACTAGGCTGGCTATGGTAACCAACACCCTAATGGAGGGGATTGGTGGGCAAACATTCAGCATTGTACCTATGATAATTGAAGAAATATACCGAGCCTTATAGAAGTGTCAATGAGGAGCGAGACACTTCGAAGGCTGCAATCTACTACTTCAGCTTTGGCTCATAGAACACCTCTAAAAGGGCGAATACTGATAAGAAATTTAACGAAGGGCCTGGGATGATCACATCGCTTTATACCATCCAAAATGAGTGAATTAAATCCCCAACATGTTCGTTCAGCCTGAGAATGCCAAAGGATGGGTTGAGCTCTTTGATAATCTGATTGAAGAACAGGTTCAATGGATATTCGAGTGGTTTCCAATAGAGGAGTTCATTGCCCGATCCAGAGATGCACCTTTCCTGGTATTGATTGGTCTAGGAGGAACATAACCTTACGTCCCTCTTTGATTTATGAGGCAAGCAGGTAGGAAGAAAGTCATACCCAGGGTCGACAAAATAAGCCATCTTCGAGCTGACTTCCAAAATGATGATAGCCCTCACAAGTGCCAAGCCCAGCACATGTAGCACTGCAAGATAGTAATGGGGAAAGACACCATTGAGCCAGAAAGATATCATGCCAGTTGTACCCCTTTCTATTCTGGTTGGTTGGAAGACAATTGGGATAGTCTGGGCCAACCAAGTTTCGTTCGACGTCATAGAATTATAGATGAAAAGGACAAGGCACAAGTCAAGTACAACTAGCTGCACAAAAGCATCCGTGAATGCGAGAGCGAACACCGCGAGATACAAGAATCCAACAGGAAGCTGGTTGAGTAATGGAAAGACATGGCTATAAATGCCAACAAAATGTTGGGATACTTGGAGCAAGGCATAGCAGAACTAGAGGGAAAATTTCTCAAAAGGGTTGAAGACTGTCAAAAGGCTGAAGGGACCGAAGGTGGACATCTAGCCAGAGCATACCTATTGCTGGGACTTTGTGAATTGGGGAAGCTGTTCGATGGAGCCAAGGATGCCGGATCTGGGGAAGGTCCTTCTGGGACCAAATAGATAGGAATTTACTTTTTCTCTCTATGAATGTGATAAGGCCAATGTCCATTAGTGACTTTTATTTCTTGCTTATTTAGTGTCATTTTGGGATTCGCCTATCTTTATCAATAAAATGAGGCATTTAGCATTAAAAATTTTCCAAGTCTATTTGTCGCTAGGCCTACCTCGGGCACAAAGAGGTTCCCAAATTAGGACACGCTTTACATTCCCGCACTATGTGTTCAAATATTACAATACTTTTTATAATACTCACTGACTTGATTACCTTTTGTTTTATTTTGTTTTTATTATTCCCCTCCCCAAAGGTTAGTTCGTGCACTCTAGCATCATCATCTTATTTCACAAGATCCAGGGGCCCTCCACACACTCCTCCTCTTAGTCCCATTAAAGGCAAGGACAAAGGCAGGAATAAAATGGAAGATTTAAAATACATCAGGAAGGAGAACACAGCTGAACAGGTAGAGGCCACTGATGGCCAGTGTATTCGAGTTTGCAATGAGAATGTGTCACAGCTTGAACAGAAACTATTGAAATTCCAAGAAGAGCTCGATTAGGTTAGAAATCTGTCAAGCCTGTCATTTTCCCTTAACAACCTAGACATCAACTTCCCTAGTGCTCAAAACCCTACACCTCCTCAAAATATCCCAAAATAGCAGAATCATCCCGTACCTCATCATTACGCTGCTCCACCAAAAAATCAATGTAACACCTGCCATACCCCAAACAACACTCCACTACTCATCCTAGAACCTCAGAACTCCACAAACGACCATTTCCACACCCATACACTAGGCCACCATAACACTCATATCTACGTGGAGACCATGCCACACTCTACCCGACCTAACTCATGCCCACCTGAGTCTGATAAAAAGGATCTGCTTATTAGGAACTTGGCCGAGAAACTTAAGAAACTGACCAGCTGGATTCAGGGCGTTGGGGGAAGCAAAGGAATCGATGGGCTGAACCATGCGGTCCTTTGCATACAGCCTGAATTCGAACTTCCTGAGGGGTACAAACCTCCTAAGTTCAAAATGTTTGATGGTACGGGTGATCCAAGGGTCCATCAAAATGAAAGGATCCGCATGAATTTGTTCATGAGGAGTTTGAAGGGAGATGCATTATCTTGTACATCAGCCAAGATCCCAAGAAGTGGTCAAGCTGGGTAGGCATGGCATCTGACTTTATGGACAGATTCAGGTTTAATACAGAGAATGCACCAGACGTGTTCTATATCTAGAATTTGAAGAAGAAGCCCACGGAGACGTTTTATGAGTATGTTACTCGCTGGAGGTCCAAAGCTGCAAAGGTCAGACCCGCCTTGGAAGAGGAGCAAATGAACAAGTTCTTTGTCCGGGCTCAGGACCCGCAATACTATGAATGGCTGATGATGATTGAGAACCACAAGTTCTCCGACATTATCAAATTAGATGAAAGAATTGAAGAAGGTATTAAAAGTGGTATGGTTACAAATTTATAAGCCTTGCAAGCTACGAATAAGGCTTTACAGTCCTATGGTACGTCCAAGAAAAGGGACGTAGGGGCCGTGATGGTTGCACAAAGGACCAAGTCTCCCCTTAAATACCAAGCTTACCCAACACCTCCACTCACATACCAGCCAAACCCAAATTACCAAGCACCATCATACCAAGTTCCGCCACAAACTTATCAGTTAACTCCACCTCCTACATACCAACCTCCCTCACCTAGATACTCCCAGCCCGCTCATGTCTACTAAACTTATAATGCTCAACCATCCCATGAACAATCATCCTCTGCACGCCAAAATTTCCCTAGACCCCGACTTAATTTTGATCGCATACCTCCAAAACAATATACAACCATCGCCGAATCCATCGACCAGCTGTATGAGAGGCTCAAAGCTGCAGGTTATATCACCCCCATTCTTACTGCAATCCTTGAGAATCCTTCTCAGTCAGTTAACCCAAACAAGTCATGTGCATACCACTCCGGCCTGAAGGTGTACACCATCGATGAATGTTGCTCCTTTAAAGACAAGATACAATCTTTGATTGATAACAAGATTATTGTGGCAAAGGAACTCACTCCAAATGTCCACAACAACCCTCTGCTAGACCATAAAGGTGGAGGTATCCACATGATTGAAGTAGAAGATGACTGGGATCCCGAGGGATCAATCGGGTTGATCATAGAAGGTGATGACCCAAAGAAACCAACAATTACTCTCAATCCGATCATAGTCTAGATCCAACCGTCTGAGGATGCTGAGGTGAATATGTTTGTACCTCTTGAGTTTAAAACAGCGCCACCGGGGCCAATTGAGGTTGAATTCGCACCTCCAACATATGCACCCATACAATTTGAGGTTGCATTCTTACCACCCAGGGCACATGTTCGAAGTGGGGATATCAATATCGGTCCCAGTGGTGATGTCTACCATGCTACCCTTTTATACAAATGTTGTACCATGGGACTATATAACCGAGGCGAGAAGGAAGGGCAAGGTCAGGATTGAAGAAACTATCGAAGCATAGGGTATGACAAGAACTGGTTGAGTCTATACCCTTGAACATCTAGATGAATCAAGCAAGCAAGCCTCCAATCAGTCGCCCCTTATTGAGACAGGTCCGGACAACCTTTAGAGGAAAATACAGGCCAAGTAATATTTGATCGTCGACCAGTTAAACAAGATGCCATCACAAATATCCATTCTCTCCTTGCTGCAAAATTCCAAGACACACAAGAATGCTCTATTAAAGGTGCTAAATGAAGTGTACGTACCAAGTAACATCACTAGAGGGGAAATGTCTAATATGGTAGGACAAGTGCTGGAAAGCCATAAGATCACCTTTTATGAGGACGAGCTGCCACCTGGAGGGCTGGGGAACAACAAAGCACTGTGTATTATCGTGCAATATGAAGATTATTTCATCACCAGGATCCTGATCGATGGAGATTCCATTTGTCCGCTGGTAACACTCAAGAAGTTGTGTAAAGGGCTGCATGAGATCAAGAATGGAGCAATCAATGTGAAAGCTTCCGATGGTTCTCAGAAGTCCACCATTGGTGAAATTAGTCTATTCCTGCAGATGGGACCAACCTGGTTTGAGGTCGATTTCCAGGTAATAGATGTACCAGTATCTTACAACTTGCTGCTGGGACGGCCATAGATTCATGATACTTGGGTCGTAGCATCAACGTTGCATCAAGCAGTAAAGCTCGAATTGAATTACCAGGAAGTGATCATTCACGGTGATGGTAGCAAACCTATATACAGTCGCCAGATCATTCCGGTAATCGAGGGAATAAGGAAGCTGGGTGGAGAAACTTACCACCATACTGAGCGGATCAATGTTATCGACAAAAAAAAAATGGTGGGATAGCAAAATCGAGAGTATACTGAGATGGAGTAGGTACGAACCTGGCAAAGGGCTCAGTAAGAACCTCCAAGGAATCTCTAAACCCATAAAACTCAAGAAACATGGCACTACCTTTAGTTTGGCATATGAATACACCTGGGAAGAATTCAATAGCTGGTCACCACCATAGCACGGTCCTTACTACCCACTAGAGTAGTCAATACCACATATAGAGCAAACTTTCCAATAGGCTGACATTATTTATGGGTTAGATGAAGAAGAAGCACTTGCAGTAGTGAAGAACTTGTTTCTAGAGGACAGTGATATGGACTGTTGCGTTATCCTCGAGGAGGAGGGGGAGGAAGGCCTTTCCATACAAGTTGTGAGCAGAGGGGCACATCTCAAGAATTAGACCATTAGGACAACCAAAGCCAGACAAAACTCGGGGTAGCAAGGCTAAAACAAGCTTTATTCATTATTTTATTTACTAAATGATTTTCTTTTTGTATTTTTCAATTTTTGCAATAAGATCTTTGATGCTCAGAATAGTTATTCAATTTATCAAAAGCATTTTTTGATTTTTCTTACGAATCAATATTTATTGCTATTGTTTTCCTCCTTACTTTAACAATACAACATTACTATTACTTGTCTTGATGAACAAATGACCGTGACATGCAATGAGACAAAGCAACAAACAGACATTGATTTAGAGGAAGATGACATACCTGACGAGATTGTCAAAGAAGTTGGGAATGTTGAGAATAGACCTAAGTCCAACCTGGACGAGACCAAAATCGTCAACATGTGAGATGCAGAAAACATAAAGGAAACGTGAATCAGCATTCACCTATCACTATTGGAGAAGAAAGAATACACAGAATTTCTAAAGGAGTTTGAGGACATATTTGCTTGGTCATATGATGACATGACTGGTCTGAGTATATCCCTTGTGGCTCACAAACTGCCAACCAATCTAATGTGTCCACGGGTAAAGCAAAAGCTCAAAAAGTTCAAGCCTGATATGAGTTTGAAAATTAAGGAAGAAGTCACCAAGCAGATCAATGCTAAGGTTCTCAGGGTAGTAGAACACCTGACATGGTTCACCGGGTTTTAACATGAGGAGCCCTCATACTTAAAGAAATGGACGGAGAAGTCTGGCCAAAGCTGATCAATTCAGATGCAGTCAAGCGTTACTATGTGTAATCTTCATGCTTTCCCTATATGATGTAATTGAACTACGCCTGACCTGATTCCCATTTAAGAGGGGATACGTAGGCAGCCCTATGGGTTCATTCACAATTCAATAAAAAATTTATTTCCCCTCAATTGGAAACTAGGGCAAAATTTTGAGGAGGAACCTCAAAATTCTGAAGTAATTTCAGCTGATCGCCGCACGAGCAACAGTCAGAAATGTCAACCCATCAAACTGGAGCAAAATTTTGAGGAGGACCCTCAAAATTCCGTAGCAGGGAAGGTTTCAATGTCCTGAACTACGTCACAACTGTCGGTTCATCTAAAAGCTATTTTTAATTTACGTCATATTTTTACAAAATCATGCATGTTTATTAATGAAACTGCTTTGTTCAACAATGCTACCCCAATGATACAGACGGTATAACCAGATCAAAGTAGAATGAGTCAAGCAAAGCCAGCGGGGATATGGACTAACCTTCCCCCTTACAAAACTCATGATTTTTCTTTGGATGAAGCCTCTAGGATTGGGAAATCGTTAAAAATACTGTACGCCCATGGGACAAACATTATTCAAGAATATGATTCTCAGAACCGGTGCACTTGCCAACATTAACTATTAACACACACCAATGATATTCCGTATGTCATAATGCTCCCAGTAACCACGACGCCGCAATCTGCTATCAACTAATAAAACTCTACTATTAATTGTTATCTTATTTCTTGCATAAGGCTACCATTCTGCCTTCTGAGACTAAATGTTGTCTCCATCTGCATCTGCACTGCATAAGGCTACCAGTCTGCCTTCCAAGTCTAAATGTTGTCTCCATCTGTATCTGCATTGCATAAGGCTACTATTTTGCCTTCCAATTTACATAAGGCTACCATTTTGCCTTCCGAGACTAAACGTTGTTTCCATTTGTATTTTAATTGCATAAGGCTCCTATTTTGCCTTCTAATTTTCATAAGGCTACCATTCTATCTTCTAGACTAAATGTTATCTCCATCTGCATTTTCATTGCATAAGGCTACTATTCTGCCTTTCAATCTGCATAAGGCTACCATTATACCTTCCGAGACTAAACAATGTCTCAATCTGCATCGGCATTGCATAAGGCTACCATTCTGTCTTCCAATCTGCATAACGTTGTCTCCATCTGTATCTACATTGCATAAGGCTACTATTCTGCCTTTCAATTTGCATAAGGATACCATTATGCCTTTCAAGGTTAAGCTTGACCTCCATCTGCATCTGCATTGTATAAGGCTACTATTTTGCCTTCCAATCTGCATAAGGTTACCATTCTGCTTTTCGAGGTTAAGCTCTACCTCCATCTGCATCTGTATTGCATAAGGCTGCTATTCTACCTCTACCATTCTACCTTCTGAGGTTAAGCTCTACCTCCATCTACATCTGCATCGCATAAGGCTACTATTCTACCTTCTAATTTGCATAAGGCTACCATTCTGCCTTCCAATTTGCTTAAGGCTACCATACTGCCTTCTGAGGTTAAGCTCTACCTCCATCTGCATCTGCATTGCATAAGGCTACTATTTTGCCTTCCAATCTACATAAGTCTACCATTCTGCCTTCCAAGGTTAAGCTCTACCTCCATCTGCATTTGCATTGCATAAGGCTACTATTCTGACTTCCAATTTGCATAAGGCTACCATTCTTCCTTCTGAGGTTAAGCTCTACCTCAATCTACATTTGTATTTCATAAGGCTACTATTCTACCTTCCAATCTGCATAAGTCTACCATTCTGCTTTCCAAGGTTAAGCTCTACCTCCACCTGCATCTGCATTGCATAAGGCTACTATTCTGCCTTCTAATTTTCATAAGGCTACCATTCTGCCTTCCGAGGCTAAGCTCTGCCTCTAATTTTCATCAAAACTAAGTGCTATCCCAAGCACTATTTATCTCACTTCTCTTACGGGCTAAGCTCTGCCCTTCAATTCGAAAGACTGAGCTCTATCTTGTCCGCATCATACTACTGCATCCTTCATGGGCTAAAATATCGCCAACTCATCCGAAGGCATCATCGTTCAGAGGCGCCTTCTTCATAGCCCGAGAACACCATGTCATTGCCCGAGGATCTCTTTCAATCTTTTGCATATCATTATTCAAAGGCATCATGGTTCGGAGGAACCATCCTCATAGCCCGAGAACATCATTTCATGGACTGCGAATCCCTTATCATACGCTTCATGGCCCAGGACATCATGGTCTAAGGACATCATCCTCATCATCCAAATACAACATTCATGGTCCAACGTGAATTTGTATCATGTTTAAATTTATGCACAATATACGCTTGTATTGCTTCTATTTGTAGGTAAGCCAGCGAGCAACAGCTATCCTAGCAGGAGCGATCCCGCTCCAGTTCCCTCAGCCATATCAAACCTAACCATCCCTGTAAATCGTCCACTCACCCAGCCCTTGATATTACATCCGTTCTTGAAAGGTCTTCATCGATATACTCTGCCGATGAATCTAGAACTACACATGACCTGATTCTTGTAGAACCAGAGATATGTAGGCAGCTCAGAATCCAGGGTGCGGCCTAATTTCTCAAACTGTTTCGCTTAGTCAAAGTTGGCCATCATTTCTTTACCCGAAAACTCTTTCATTCTTCCCGGGTAAATGGGGGCAGCTGTTGATACTCAATTTTTCCCTATATATTTAAAATGTGAAAAATACCTTCAAAATAGCATATATAAGCATATCTAAGGTTTTTATTATTATTTTCATAATTTTAAGGTTTTAAATTGATTTATTTTCTCCATTTTTATCCATAAAATCTCTAATAATTATTTCCAAAATAATTGTTTTGATAATTCATCTATTGAAACAAGAGGGGTTGCTCTAATGGTAAGTAACCTGCACTTCCAACCAAGAGGTTGTGAGTTCGATTCTCCCTAAAAGCAAGGTGGGAAGTTCTTGGAGGGAAGGATGCTGAGAGTCTATTTGGAAACAATCTTTCTACCTCAAGGTAAGGGGTAAGGTCTGCATACACACTACCCTCCCTAGACCGCACTAAGTGGGATTATACTGGGTTGTTGTTGTTGTTGATAATTCATCTATTGGATTTCTATATTTATGCCAAAATATGGCTAAGGTACTTTTTATAATTATATTTAGTATTTATTTTTATAATTATATTTAGTATTTTTAAAGCTAAATTGCACGTAATTGCAATATTAGCCTATTAAGATTTAATTATGTTCTATATGCATAAAATTGGATCTTGTATTTTTAAATTTCTAATTATGTATTCTAATCAATCTAGCAATTTAAATTATTTTTCAGAAATTATCTACTATTTTTTATAAATTAAATAGGGAAAACTGACTATTTAAATTATAGCCAAATTGGCTTTCAATTATAGCCAAATCGGACCCCAATTCCCAACCCAATTTTACAATTAAAATCTGACCCACACCCTATTAACCCATACCCAAACCCAAAACCCACTTACCCCTTATAATCTCGATCGTTGATCTCCCATATCAGTGGTCCACGTTATTTCTATCCTTTTTAATCCAACGACCCCCAAACCCTACCCCATTCTCTCATTCGCACCGTCCTTGAATCCCTTCCTCTCCAAATTCTCTCTGAGACCTAACTCAAACGCTAATCACCGTCACCAGCATGAACCCCTCCTATGATGTTTCTATGTCTTCTCAGACTGGACCTGGTCTTCCACACGCCATGGCTCTTCAATTTCTTAGATCCTTGAGATCTTCTCAAGGGAACCCCAACTGGTTCCGGTTTGAAACTTTGTTTATCAACCTGTCTCAGGCCATTTTCCCTTTGTGAGTAAGAACTTCTTCTTGTTTTATTACGGATCTATGGATTTTTGACATATTGTATCATCTCTACTACTTTTCTGGAAACCTTAGCTTTAAATCTTCCGATCTTTTAAGATCGATGGATCTATGTGTCCTTTAAGGTTCTCACCTATTTTCCTCAAAAGATTTCTCTGATTTCAAATGATTTCCCCATTTTCCAAACTAGGGTTTCAAAACCCTTTTGCAAAAACAATTTCTTTCTGATCTTTTGTAATTACTTTGTGATTTTTTGTATGTTTAAACATCACTTGAGTCTTTCCTTTTGCTCGATTAATTTTTATTAAGAAACCCTAATACTTCTGGGTTCGATTTGAAGTTTGAGTCTATTTGCGATGTGTTTGCATGTCTCTCATGAATATTCTAGGTTTCATGTATGTTCTATATGGTCTTGTGCTTCCTGATCTAATTTGTTCTTAGGGTTTCTCTGATTTTCTTCAACACGGGTTATTTATCATTTAATAGGTCCTACTATTTGTTTTATTGATTGTTCACATAATAATTTATATTGATTTTTTGTAATCTCCTTAGACCTGCAATGTCTTCCCTGAATCTGTGGTTTTGTGTATTTTCCTTGTAATTATGTACTGATGTTTTCGAATTGCTTCCTTACTTTTATGATACTTTCCTTAGTTAGTGCTAATTCCCTGTGATTTTTAATCTCATTCGTGATTCTTTAAACTAACTTTCAGAATTAAAATTGTGCTCTACCTCATTTATGTGCACAAATATGTTGTTTGTTATTTAACGTGTACTTTCTTTACTTGAAAATATTATGTACTTTGGCGACGTGACAGGGAAAGCAGATGGGGAAGTCAGGCTTGACTCACAGGTCATCCTCAAAAGAGAAAGTTTTAAGTACTTAGGGTCAATTATCCAGGGAGATGGGGAGATCGACGGGGATGTAACGCACCGTATTGGGGTAGGGTTGATGAAATAGAGGTTATCATTTGGAGTCCTATGTAACAAGAAGGTACCACCAAAACTCAAAGGTAAGTTCTATAGAACGGTGGTTAGACCAGCCACGTTGTATGGAGCTGAGTGTTGGCCATTCAAGAATTCACATATCCAGAAGATGAAAGTAGTAGAAATGAGGATATTGAGATGGATGTGTGGGAACACTAGGCTGGATAAGATACGGAATGAAGATATTCGGGAGAGGGTGGGCGTGGCTCCCGTGGATGACAAGATGCGGGAAGCGCGACTTAGATGGTTCGGACACGTGCAGAGAAGAAGCCTAGATGCACCGGTTAGGAGGTGTGAGCGGTTGACTTTGGGAGGTACGAGAAGAGGTAGAGGGCATCCTAAGAAGTATTGGGCAAGGTGATCGGGTAGGAAATGGTGCGACTTCAGATTTTCGAGGACATGTCTCTTGATAGGAACATATGGAGGTCGAGCATTAGGGTGGTCGGCTAGGGGATAGTTGAGAGTTCCTCCCTCTTTGTACCCGGTAGTCTGATAGAGTTCTATTTAGGTTTTTTAGCGGTCTATGTTGTGTTCACATTGTTGTTTTGCATAGTTTTGTGTTATTGTCCTTTCACTTATTTGTTATTGGTATTTTTATTTCTAGAAACATTTGTTATTATGAATATTCTCTTGTTTCTTTTCTGATATTATTGTCTCTCCTATTGAGCCGAGAGTCTTCCGGAAACAGCCTCTCTACCCGTTTCGGGGTAGGAGTAAGGTCTGCGTACACTCCACTCTTCCCAAACCCCATTAGTGGGATTTTATTGGGTATGTTGTTGTTGTTGTTGTAGTCCTTATTACATGCTACATGCTTTTACTACTCATATTGTGGTAAAATCAGTCTTATAAGTAATTCTTTTCCCTATTTGATACAACCTGTACCCGTTTGAACTATGACTCCCTAATTGAAGGGAGTTCGGGTCTTTAATTGATTCTGATTTGTATTATTTTTATAATTATGCTAAGTCGGTACTTATTACCTTATTTTTCTTCCTGTTCTCAAACTATAAATACTCTATTCTCTCTTTAGCATAACACACGAACAATTACCTTGTTCTGAACTCTCTCTTACACAACTACATACTCTCTTGCTTCTCTTGCTGTTTACTTGATACTCAGTCGGCTGCAAGCCAAAATTGAGTGATTACATTGCTTTACTGCTCTACTGATCTACACACTACTGCTCTACTTTCTTTCATTGTATTGCTTTTCACTCCCCACTCTGCACTTATTCTCTCATTTTTACTGGTATGTTTTCAGTTTAACTTATAACATTCAAAATAATATGTCTCTATTTGTATTGCACTTCCTTTTGTTTCTCTTATGCTTCTACTTGCGGTTCTGTTGTCTCCCTTGCAAATTGCATGCCTATTTTGCCATGTGACTACCCCTTCCCTGTAATTCAGCATGTCTACTCTTTTTTATATTTTTCTACTACTATTCCGCCCTACCCCCTAACCTTAATACATTATAAGCATGTGTTTGTGACACCTAGTCACTATGTGATCCTGAACCCTTCCCCCAAACCTAATGAGTAACTCTGTTTAGCACCCCTTAATCTAATACTTTTAAGCTCCTGGCATGAGCCCTTTATGATAGACTATTGCTGTGACTATTTAAGTTCTGTAGTACTTTTATGGTGTTAACCTATGTGCAAATATGCTTTTACATACGAACTACCTGTCCCCAATTCCTCATTTCCCTGTTTGTGTTTGAACTGTGTATGTTGATTTGGTTTTGAGTTGTTGATTGTCCTGTTTCTTTTCTTCTTCAAACTAGTTTTCACTAAGGCAAACTCTTCTATTGCTTTCCAAAACTTATTTCAATCTAATCATTGTCAAAACTATTCATTGTGAAAACTATTTCTAACTCAACGGGGTGCGACACTGTGGATACACGCCATGAGGGTTATCCGGTCCAGTCTGTATCAAGTAATCAAATTCTCTACCCTGTGGGGGATATTCAGCATTCGAGGTGAACTATGCACAGCCTAGGAATGCTACCGCATTGCCCAATATTGCACATTCACTCAACAGCTGAAAGGAACAAGCTTAGAAGCATAGCAATTATCAAAGTCGGATCCAAGCTCGATGATCGGAAAGACGTTATTAAGGACCCCCAACACGTGGAAGCCATGGGATCGACAATAGAAGATCTTGATCCCTGTTCAACTAGATACAGCGACAACAACAAAAAGGCCCTAGGTAAATTTCATGAGTTTTTAACCAATAATGCCGATCTATTTGCTTTTTCCCATGCAGATATGCTAGGTATTTCAAAAGATGTCTCCACACAAAAATTGAATGTCGATCCATTCTACCCCCCCAGTACGGCAAGCGAGAAGAAAATTTAACGCTGCAATCAACAAGGTCGTTAGCGAGGTAGTGGATAAACTACTTGCTAACGGCTCCATCCGAGAATCAAAATACCCTCAATGGGTCGCCAATGCAGTCATGGTAAAAAGAAAAAATGGGAAATGGCGGATATGCGTGGATTTCACATACATAAACAAATCCTGCCCGAAAGACTCCTTTCCTCTGCCTCATATCGATCAGCTCATTGATGCAACGGCAAGGCACGAGTTGTTGAGTTTCTTGGACGCCTACTCAGGTTACAACGAAATCCTCATGGAGAAAGAGGACCAGGAGAAGACTACTTTCATCACCCATCAAGGAACGTACTGTTATTGAGTCATGCCATTTGGCTTGAAGAACGCAGGTGCGACTTATCAAAGGTTTGTGACCAAAATGTTCAAGAACCAGCTCGGCAAAACTATGGAAGTTTACATAGACGACATTGTAGATATGTAATTTTCGACCCTCCCCGAGATATATACATTTTTAGTGTTAATAGTTAGTTTAGGTCTAATATCGCTACTTTAACTAATTTTGACTCTTTTACTTTATTTTGTCACAAAAATAAAAATTATAAATATATTTTCTTTTATTTAGCTAATTGATATTTTATCTAGTTGTTTTTAGTTTATATACCTTCCATAAAATCTAAGAAATACAAAAATAGTTTCAATTTTAATTTTTAATTTTACTTTAATTAATTAGGAATAATTTCATAATTTTGTAGTTATTATTTCAGGAATTAATATTTTTTTAGTTTATTAGAGTTAAAGGGCCACTTTTAAAGGTAAATTTGGCCAAAATTGGCCCAATTCGGACCTAGCCCATAATAGCCCAAGCTCAATACCCAATACCCACTAACCTAACCCTACATATTCTTCATTTAGACATTAAAAGAACCCTAGAGTCTAAGTTTGAACCAGCCGTTTTTGAATAAAAAAGGACCCTTCATCTTCTTAATCAAGAGAAAAAAACTAAAAAGAAAACCCTAGAACACTAAGTTTGGAAGCCAGCCATTTTGCTGGACCTTTCTTCTACAACAAGAAGACTTAAGAATTCCAGCGTGACCCTCCTCTCCAAACCTATAGCCATAAGCTTCGAGCTTCCCCCTCCTTACCACCAAATCCTTCATCACCCGTAAAAACCAGTCGTCGCCCGCCAGCCAGCAGCCCATCATCGCCACCAGCGATCTCGGCCAAATCCCCTGAACCCTAGAACTTCTTCACCTCGTCCCAAACGACCCTTCAACTCCTCCTCTCATCAAACCAGTGCAGAACTCACCTGAGATCAACGCCAAATAACCACTCACCAAACCACTCCATCATCACTCTACCAACTCCAAAACCAGTCGACCACTACACTGTACACGCACAGTCACACGCTGAAGCAACAGAGAAGCAAAGGTAGTGAACAAAAAAAAGGCTGAAAATAGTAAGGCATCCCAAAGCTCGTTCAACATCCTTTTTCCGGGGAGTCTCGAGTTCTCTGGTTAAGTTTTGATGACTATTTCCATTGGTTCTTTGTCGAGGTCCGTTCATTGGTTCCGTTCTTAGTTCAAAGGTCCGATAGCTGTTCTTTGCTCATGTTCTAGTTTTGGACGTCGTCTTCTTCATTGTAATTTCGGTTGACGCTTTAATCTATTGCAGTCGCTGTTCTTTAGAGGTCACACTTTAAACTTCATCCTCCTTCCTATTTCCAGAATTTGTGTCATAGATATTTGAGTTATTTGTTTGATTTTTCTTATAAGTTTATTTTTAATACTCATGCCATGTATTTTGATTTTGCTGTTAATATGCTTATGTTGAAATCACATTAAATGCAGGATCTTAGACCCTTTTTGGACTGATAAGAAGCTGGTTGGCAACATTGTTGATATAGACAGATAAAATATTCTTTACATGCAGAAACACACTCATTTGACTGATGTTTTTGATAAGCGAGATTTTGTTTAGATGTTTGATAAAGCAAGATATAAATTGACTGGATGCTTTTGCTGTACATGTTTTGGATATTGAATTGGACCATGGGGGTTTGGGTTTAAAAATTGAATAAATTATGAACCCCGTAATTTCATTTAGGCACATTTATAGTAAAATTATCATGACTATGGGTACGGTTCCTATGACCTGGTCGTGATACATAATCTCCAAATCTGGGGGTACATTTATGTGACCCGTCCACAATTTCGAATAATATTATTAAATAAAACATGTTGTAGATTGTGGGTACGGTTCCCGTGACACGATTTGCAATTTGTACCAAACAAAAAAGTGTACGACAATCGTAACTTGTTCCGGTATAATTTCATAAATAATTAAAAGCGGTCAAAGTCTAAAAATGCACAATAAGTTTAATGCATGTAGTTAATCAAATAATTAAGCCAATAATAATACTTGAGTGACTGTGGTAAAACCATGAAACCTGGGAATACCTAACACCTTCTCTCAGGTTAACAGAATTCCTTACCTGGATTTCTGTATTCGCAGACCATAAATAAGGGACAAACTTCCTCGATTTGGAATTTTAAACTGGTGACTTGGGACACCATAAATTATCACAAGTGGAAACTCTAAATTTGATAAATAATCTCATTTCGATTTTGTCATTTTAATTGAAAAAATTCCCCTATACCCCCTTTTCGGGTAGAAAAAGGAGGTGTAACAGCTTTGGCGACTCTGCTGGGGATAGAACCTAGAATCTCTGGTCTAGGATTCAAGAATTCGAGTTTAGAATAATTGTTATATTTGGCTTTTATTTATTATCTGATTTTTATTGCATGTTTGGGCCTATTGTGCTAAATGCCGTTTTTTTACCGCTTTGATATTATTTAAACTATATATAAACTGCTGCGAAACCCTTCTCTTCTAATCTTCTGGGAAGAACACGCTGACGTGAATTCTTTTATGTTAGTGTCATACCCTAATTTAGAACGAGGATCATATTAGTTACAAAGTCGGATGGACTTTTGGTTCCCGATACATAGCCCCCCTCCCCCCGGCTCGAGTTGTCCGCTCGTGTAAGCCAGGTCTAGAACAATACACCTAGGTTTAAAACATATAATAACACAGCCTCATGGCGGATTCTTAGTAGGAATGCTTGTTTGCATCATGTGTATTTGACTTTGGGAGTCAACACAGAGGTTGGGTTCGTCTAGGAAAGGTGTACCCCAAAATAAAAGACCATCCTGATGCATCTTATGTGCTATATGTTCCATTCTTCAAGGGTAAAAAGCGTTATTTGGTGAACCAATAATGGTTGAGGATAAATGAGAAAAAGAGGGTGAAGGTAAAATAAAGCAAGTAGGGCCTAGTTATAAAATTCTTTCACACTTTTTAAAGAAAAAGACAAAAAAAAAGATTTTGCACTTTTCCATCATTTTCCAAAAGAAAAAAAAAAGAGAATGAAAAAAAAGGAAAAATAAAATCCAAAGAGAGTTTACATGTTTCATCATTTTTCAAAAAAAAAAAAGAGACAATATATTTTCTCTAAATTAGTTATTTTTTTAATTCTCGCACGTATCCAATCTTTCTGAACTATGCATACGTGATTCTCGTCATTCGGAACGGGATACGTAGGAAGCCAATATAGGGTCCGGTCTACTTAGTGAGTCTTAAGTTCTTGGCTTCGAAGGTCATAGCCAAATCTTGCATCTCTAGCCACTTTTGGCCACATTGGATGTTTTGCAAAATAGGGCTATTTTCGAAAAGTGTTTTGTTTAATTGTGGCTGGAGAGTCTTCAATTGGCCATAGGTGTCTCTTTACTTTAAGGTCCTTCCTTGTCGAATTTGCATGTGTAGCCATTTTTTGGCCATAAAGGCCATTTTGCAAAATAGGGTTATTTTGCAAAAGTGGTTCAATTAACCCATGTCTTAGAGTCCTAAATCCACAACAAGGTGTCCTCTCTATTTAGGGTTCCATTCTGTTGAATTTGCAATGCTTAGCCATTTTCTGACCACATAGGCCATTCCTACAAAACGGGTCATTTCGGCAAAGTGATTTTTCGACGTCTTTGAGGTCACCTTTGTCGAGTTTGCACTAATAGCAACTTTTGGCCATGTAGGTCATTTTGCAAGAATCGCCTCAATCATGTCTTGCATGTGCCCAGTAGGGAGTGTTATTGTCTCGCATAGTGTTCTAAATCTTTAACTCTATTTGGTTTTAGTTTTCTCATACATGTGTGAATCTACTTACCGGAGTTTGAGCATGACAAACACTCCGGAGCCATCCCAATAGGACCGCTGCATTTAGGAGCTACTTAAGGAGATTTTTTTTATTTTATGTTTTGAGTATGCCTTCCTTATATGTTGTCTTTTACTTTCTAGTCCTTTCTAATAGTACTGAGTCTTTTAGGTGGTGTCAGAATCTATCGTAGTCTAGCTAAGTTTGTCGAGTCTTTTGTTATTGTATTTTTAATTCTGTGTTAAAAAAAAGTTGTAAATGAATAATCCAAAAAGATTTTTATTTTTTAGTTTAATTTAACCATTAATTTTTCTCGAACTACCCAAAGATCTGATTCATATAGCGTCATGATACGTAGGCAACCTACATAGGGTTTGATCAAATTGTTTTTAAAAAAAAGAAAAAAATTATGGGATTTGAGAAATGAGAGGAAAGAAAAGAGTGATAATTAAAAAAAAAGAAGGAAAATGAGCAAGTTAAGAAGTACCAGAAAATAAAAGAAAAGAGAAGATTGAAATGAACAAATTGGGATGATGCCAAGTGATCTTGTGACCCTCGAAGTCATTCTAGAACCGATAACTTTGACTAGGTGCATTGCACATATTGTGAGATTATCTTATGTAAAATGCCCTAACGCTAACAGGATGACCTCATTTTGTTCCTTTTGTTATCTTTATTGAGAAGAAAGGTGGTTGGTTTGTGGTTCTTAAGTAACTCATCCATACAATATAAGGTCAAAGAGCAAGGTATCCATGCCTAGCAAAGACTTGGACACAAGTGTTATTGATCCGTCAAAGTGAATTGTTGAATCAGAATATGAGTTGAAAGAATAGGTCTTAAGGTTGAAAGGACAGATGACCGAAATATACCAAACATGGATTAGTGGGCGTCCTGCACCATCAGTTCACACTAACTACACTAAAAGCCTTATCACCATGCCGCCACTGTCACAAGTTAAGGGTATCTCCCCACAACCTCTTCACACTCCCCGCCCCCAAAACCACCTCATATCCCGCTCCTTTGACCACTTATGTTTTTGTAGCTCATCCACCAGCTACCTTTCCTCGATCCTCCAGCAGGACTGTATTTAAAATCCCCGAGGCCCAACACTGTGCTCCAGAACCAACTTTTATGGTCTTGAATCCATACTCTTACGCTCTTAATTTTGAACCTCCCGGTGAAACTGAAAAGCCTGCTAAGACGGTGGATCAAGACGAGATATCCAGAAAGGTGAAAATCTTAGAGCAACCTTTAAGAAACATGAAAGGGATAGGGTGCCAGATAAGCGTGTCTTACAAAGACTTGTGCTTGTTTCCCGGTGTCCAGTTGCCTGCTCGGTTTAAGATGCCAAAGTTTGATTTGTATGATGGGCGTGGAGATCCAAGAGGCCATTTAAGGGTTATTGCAGTGAAACGAGAAGTGTTTGCGGGAAAGATAAATTGTGATGGGACATTTCAGTAAGAGTTTGAGTGGGGAAGCCTTGGAGTGGTTTACTCGTCAAGATGTCAGTAAGTGGCATGCATAGGGTGATATGGCTCAAGATTTTGTTCGGCACTATCAGTATAATGTAGACATTATCCCATATCACTCTTCCCTATCTTAGATGGAGAAGAAACATGAGGGAAGTTTTAGGGAGTTTTGGCTCAGATGGAACGAACAAGTTGCTCAGGTCAGTTCTTCGATTGATAGAAAAGATGTTGCTGAGTCCCGCCAACGACAGGATCCAGTGGGCATTCCTTATAAATACTTTCAGCCTCAATACTGACCCCATGAATATCCTCAAACTCCAGATAATCCTCCCCAGTACTACTTTCTACCACAAAATCCCCAAGGTCATACCTCACCTTCCCAGTACTCTATTCACAATGCACCGCCTTATGCTCCACTCCCACGACACCCGCAATGCCCTACACCACCTCCACAAATATCTTACCTGGCTGCTCAAGCATGTCAACTACTTACCCGCAAGAGGTTCCAACCGAGGTCGGAGTACAAAATGAAAAGGCAGCAACAAAGAGAAAATGCTTTCACTCCTATTAGAGAATCATATGCCAGGTTGTTCCAAAGATTAAGGCAATTAGGCATGTAGCTGATTTAGATAAAAATGTCAAACCCGCTTCCAGAGAATTTTGATTATTCTCAGAGGTACGCATATTGCTCTAATTCCCCGGGGCACAGTATAGAAAAGTGTTGGCACCTGAAAAGAGCAGTCCAAAAGCTTATTGATGCAGGTGACATTACCATGCAAAATACATATGCAGCGGATACTAGCCAAAGTTCATTGCCTGTCCATAATGAGATGCTTATGGTGGGCATGATTTGTGTTGAAAATGAATATGAGAACTGTTCTGAGGTTCTTAGAGGGCCATTTGTCGCAAAGTTTTTAGCGCTATCAGTCTCAGTTCCAAAAGTTGATCTTAAGAACGAGTTGGCAAAAGGGACCCAAAAGCTATTTGCTGAGGTCAATGTGATTGAAATTGGTAATGTTATTGGTAATGTTGATGTTGAACTCAGTGGCTAAGATGTCAAGCTTGGTAATTGGAAAGATGCTTCTTTCTTGGTTAGTCAAAGGGAAGTCTTGGTGGTTTATTTTGTTGTCATTTCTGTTGTCCGGGTTATTTCTTAGTTGTACTACGAATATTTTCTTGTGACTCAAACCCCTCTATCCTTTTATTTTGCCTAATTTGTTTAGTCGTAGTAACTCGTTTAGTGTTGTCTAGGTTTGTTACAGGGTTGTAACCCTAGTTTATTTTGCTTGTTACTCTTTCACCATCTGTCTAATACAATTTTCTATTTTATGTTATTTCTAGTCATTTTTTGTTTAGTTCTCTCTCCTTTTATAATTCTTTTTATGCTGGCTCTAGTGACATGATATGAACTCATAATGCTAGGCCTGGTCTTAAAGGTTAGTTTAATCATAAAGCAATGAAATAATTTTGAAGATGATAGGGACATTTGAGGGAAATAAGTACAGATTTGGATATTTTGAGATCATTTAAAGCCCGAACTGTGTGAAACTGTGGCAGACAATTCGGGAAGTTAATAGGATGACAAGAATTCGTTAAAGAAAAGTGCATCCTGGACAATTTTAAGCAAACAACTGAGTTAAAGTGCATCTCAAGTTACAAGATCAATTTAAGAAAGTTTTCTCCGAATTGACAGAGGATATCCATTGTGAAGAGGGAATCACCCAATGAGGGTTCTGTACTTGACAAGGCACTAAAAAATGTGGAAGGTATATCAGTGCTATCAATACCGAAGCTGCAAAAAAAATATTGTGCATGAGCTTCCTTTTTCATTCTCAAGTTGCATGTGTTGTACTTGGTATTTTCAGAGATTTGGAGGCCCTCTTTCAGCTACACAAACACTTTATATCATTCGGTACCCCTTTTGAGCATGTGCTAATTTTCTTGAACTCCCCTCTTTTGGAATCAAGTCAGAGTCATAAAAAGAAAAGAAAAAATTTATGTCCCCATAGGTTTGTTTTAGAAAGTTCTTTCTAAAAGAAAAGTCGAAAAGGAAAAAAAGTAAAAAGAGAAAATAGAAGAAAAAAAAAGAAAAAGAAGAAAAATAGCAATGAAAATAAAGCATCCTTTTGAACTACGTTCGACCTGATTCTTGTCACCACAAGATACGTAGGCAACTTTAAGGTTCGTTTGCACCAAATAAAATATTTCATAATTCTACGAAGTCGAGAGTGGGATAGTCTTAGAAATTCCATTTCAAAAAAAAAAGGAAAAGGAAAAAAAATGATTCAAATTCCCTTGTTTTAGAAATTGTCTTAGTTATTTCGAGCCTCTATGATATCCTTTCTTTCTAACCCTATCCAAAAGCTACATTACAGTCCAAAAAAGACTTCCCAGATAATCTTTGAGAGTGTCGAGCTAGACATGCCAATAGCACATGATGTTTTTACTCTGGAACAATGTCGCGTCATCTACAGAATCAGAGGAAATAAAAAAAGAACAAAATGAGATAGTATTATCGGTAAAAACCTTCACATGCACCATAAGGCGACGGTAAGTTAAGAGAAAGAGCAAAATGAGAGAGGCTTGATAGTAAAAATCCTTCGGGCACTACAAGTCGAATAAGGACCGTGAATCAGATAGGATAACCGGAGCATTGAAGCCCAGTTTCACGACTTAGAGGTACAATAAGAGTTGAACATTAGACTTGCTTGACAGATTAGGACACTTAATCCAAAGTTGCATGTCATGGTCATTAGAGTTGGTATCCACATCTAATAACTTTCTACTTTGTAATTTTCTTGTTAGGTATCATCTTTTTCCGTTGTCCCTTACTATGTTCCCTTTGTTTTGTTTACTTCCTTTTCTTGAGTCTGATTGGTCAAAAAAAGTGAGAAATGACTTCAAAATTTGCTACCAGCTTTCCAATTGCACAAAACGGAATCTGGCGTGCACATCAAAGTGGCATAAGTCAGGAAAGAACAGTATGCGCACTGAGTTGGTAACAATCAACATGCTTTGGGATTCATGGGAAATAAAAGGTTCGATATATGTCAATTTATGAGCATAATGCAACAGATAGGGGGTGTTGGGTTTTAACGGATCAGAGGTATTTTCTGTGATAAGGGTGACAGAAAAAGTGATTAGCCAATAAACAAGCAAGGTCTTTAGAGTTGAAATCAAAGTTATCATGGTAATTGAAGGAGAAATCACCCTCAAAGTCAAGGCCACAAACCAACTGTCATGTTTCAACTCATAAGTTTTCTTTGTTTGAAACAGGGACGAATATTATGTCCAAATCAAAGCTTGGAAGCTTGAATTTTTCAAGTGCTGTGTGTCGTGACTTCTTTTTCCCCTCCCTTTCTTACTGGGAAAAAGGTCCGGATTTAGACATTTATGGGGGTACTAACTCATTTCCTTTTGGAAATTAAGTATTTTGAAGAGTCGCCACCTAACGGATTATGGAGCATTAGGGCACCTAGAGCGATTAACTCTTGGATTGGACATTGTATGACTCAGATAATAAGACAAAGGGGTTTGAACAAGTTGTGCACATATAGAGAAGTGAAGTTTTTAAAGCAAAAGGAATTTGGGAAAGGAGGGGTCCTAGGTTGGTTAGCCTACAGGACCATCCCACACAATGCTCGGTAAACACTCCTCAATGAGGGGCTACATATAACATTAACGCATAGTCATCATCTCCATATCTATCCATTCCCACCCCTTAATGGCTATTTAAGCAAGTGTTGTTTAACGATCTCTACGCGTGCTGCTACCTATCCCTTCTTAATGGTCCTGGAGGACATTAGGATCTCTATTTATTGGCAGTTCTACATAGACTCCTAAGGTTTAAAAGGAGAAAATACAAGGCGGCAGGCAAGAACAAATAGGACTTTGGCAAACAAAGGCAGGAAATAAGCAATTAGAGGCTGAGGTTTACTTCCATAGATAATGCATGTAAACAGCACGACTCAAACACAAACAAGGTCAGTATTATTAAACAGGATCCTAAGACATGATGTCTAAGTGAATAGCAAGACACAGAAGATATGCAGTTTTATTTTATGAGCTTGGAGGCAGGGGCCCTAATTAGTTTGCATACTGATTTTAAGCATGTTAACCATTAGCAGTAAACACAAAGAACAGTTTCCAGTTTTATAGAGGTTAATTACCTAAGGCTTGCCTAGGCATGGGATAATGCACAATTGTCACCAGAACTATTAAAATAGGGTAGTAATTATCATACCTAAGGCATGTTGTTCTAAGTGTTAAGAGAGACAGTATATTACCAGTTGCTTGAACAGGATGAGACTGTTTTTTATATCCCTTTTTTCCATGCATCAGTAGTTAAACTAGGTGTAATTGAGCGAATATGAACAAGATCCTAAAATATGGTGACTAATGCACATAGGAGGTACAAAATGATTCATATGCAGAATTCCTCAAGAAGGATTTCTAATATGCATGACATGATTGCAGAATTATCAGACATGATTGCGTGAAGAACAGTTTATTATTACCATATTTATCCTAAGTGATAATAAGGATCCCAAAATGAGATACTGAAAACAGCATACATAATAAAAACCCAAGGAGCATGGTCTCTAATGCATGATATGTTTTGCACATGTTGGTCCTAAACATGAATGCTATTGTACATATAGGAAATGTAAACCTAAAGCATGGTTTGTACCCCTTTGATGTATATAACATGCACATCTACCCTCCCCTTTTTACTAGCCAACCCCAATATTCATTTACAACAAATTATTAAAGGCCAAAATCGAATGAATTATATAAGTAGATAAGAAAAATAAGAAGTTACACTATAAGGAGCGTACAAATAGGCCCAGATTTCTAAAATTTCCAATGCCGAATTGCCTCACAGCCTTTATATAATCCAGGTATGAAAAAGTTCCCTAAGGACCTCAAGGGATTTCGCGCAATGCTCACACCCAAATTTCATAATCATAGTTGAGTAGTGCAGTGTGGAAGTGCCAGCTCTAATGCATCAGAGTTCAGAGGGATCTCATAGGGATCCCTAAGCAGTGATACATTAGAGGGGCAAAACTTAAATGTCTAAGAGTAGTGTGGGTGTGCTTGCTTTGTTTTTAAAGGGTTTTAGTAAGAAAACAATGTTAAAAGAGACTTGTTTGAAATAGTTATGTGGAATAAAAGAGGGAGTCATGCAATAAAACAACTTTGAAAAGAGAGAGTTAGATGAATAGACAACAGCAGATCAAACATGGAGCCAAAACCAACTCAGCAATGCTTAATGAGCACAGAACTAAAACAGAAGGAACAAACCTGCACACAGGGGTGATAGGGATTGGGGACACAGAGAGCACATGATGGTAAACATATAATAGGCAGAGGTCCACATAGATGCAGAATAAGAAGCTCTTAATGGGTTCATGGAATTGGGGTACAACATGAACTTTAGAATCAACACAGAACCAAATAACTTTAGGGTACAAATTGTTTTGGCAAAGAGAGATTCATACTTAAAACTAGTTAGACATAAAAGGGGATCGAGTCACATTGAATACAAAAGATAAACATGATGATCTTAAGGGGTAGTATGTAACTAACATAAAGAGATTAATTACATGTTGAACAGCAGAAATAGAGGTAGAAACAAATCAGGAACATGATGAACTGAAGGAGAAAAAGAAACATATTTTTTTCCAGACTTAAATTGAAATCAGGACATACCAATAATGAACACACTAAACACAAAAGTGAAGGGGCAGGAGAGCACAATAGTCAGCCTTGGCTTGCAGTCGGCTAACTCAGAATAATAGCAACACAGAAAGAGAGAGCAGAAAGTTTGAGTGTAAGAGACAGAGAGAGCTTTTTTTTTTAACCAAAGTGTTCATCTCTATGCTAATGAAAGACCAAGGTATTTATAGTTTCAAAGCAGGTAGCAAATAAGATAAAAATCAAAGTTCATCAGTAATTATGGGACTCAAAATAAATCAGCATAAAATCAAGGTAAGTACTCCCTTCAATTGAGGAGTTAACTTCAAAAAGTAATAAACATGTGACAAATAAGGAAGGAAGTCGTATAAGGCTGAGCATAACGAATGAGGAAATATTTTCAGCATAATACAAGTACCCAACATATAATAGAGGCTAGGTTTAGCATATTTCAATCAAGGAAAATACTTAAGAAATCAATTAACAACATAATTCACCATAGAATAAGGTCAGAAAATATTTTACAAGGTTAAAAATCAGTAGAGAGTATCGTACGAAATCAGTGAAGGATCAATCACATAGACTCAAGGATTCAAAAGTATAAAATAGCACCGATTTAGCATAACTTTATGAGAACAAGTACATAGTAAGCAAAATCAAAACTCTAAGAAGACGACTAGGGCAAAAATCATATAAAAATTAGGGATTCATGTAGAGCATAGTCTAAATTGATAGAATAAACATGATACAGGCAGGAGAAGTGAAGAATCAGAAACAGTGATGAATAAAATAGTGTAAAATCACATAATAGGCAGGAATAATCATAATCAGATACCCTAACAAGCAAACATAGGGTAAAAATCACAAAATCATAGAAACATACAAATTAGTTGAACACATTAAATCACAGGCCAAACCCAAGAAACTTTGGGCTTTAACATAATAAATCGGATAAAAGGAGAAAACTAAAATAAACGTTTAAACATGGTGAAAATCATTGAAAAATGCTAAAATCAGAAGGAAAAGCCGTTTTTGAAAAGGGATCAAGAAACCCTAGTTTGAAGACGAAGAGTCGTTTTAGAAGAAATCAGAGAAATCCTTAAGAAAACAGTAAAGATAACTCGAATAGACTTAGTATTGTTACAAATCTTAGAAATCAAGAGTCAAAATCAGGGTTTCAGAGAGAGAAACGACTTAAAAATCACAGGTTTTGACCAGAAATGGTAGAATCTTACTAGGACAGCCATGAACGGCAGGAAAATAACATGAAAAACCATGGGAGGTGATTGAAACATCTTCTGGTTCCTTTGAGGACCTCAAGGCAGCAAAACCCGACGTAGGAGGGAGAGCTATTAGGCTGGGAGGGTGGTGAGACCACCATAATGACCGGCAAAGCGACGGCCGGTGAAAGGGGCTAGGTTTAGCAGAGAGGATTTTCAGAGAGAGAGATGAGAGATGTAATAGAGGAGAGAATGAGAGCAAATGAGAGGGGAAGGGGGGGTAGTCTTTAGGGTTATTTATGGTTACGGATCTGGTCCGTTGATCAAAATTGATCAACAGTCCAGATTAAACAAGGATTGGGTTGGGTAGGATAGTGGATTGGGCCTTGGGGGTATTGGGCAGATTTAATTAGGTTTGGGTCTGGTTTAATTTATGCTAGAATTGAAATAAAATTAGGCTATTTGTTAAATACCCAATTAAATTAATTAAAATAATTTGTAAAAATAGCGAATAATCACAAAAATGAATTTCATTCATAGCAAATAATTTTAAAATTATTATTTAGTATTTTAAAATACAAATGACTAAATTTTGGGTAAAGATGGTATAAAATTATATGATTGGGCTATAATTGAAAAGTTATTGCAATTATAGCCAAAGATGCCAATTTGGCTAATTATGAAATAATTTAGTTTAAATAGGACCATGAATAATAAGCTAAATCAAGAAATACTTTAGAAATCATTTGTAATACCATTTTGTAATCATCTATTGGAAATAAAATGTTGGGTGAATTAATAAAAATATAGAAGAATTATGGAAAAATACCAATTGCTATTAATTCATGATTTTGAACGTATATATATGAAATTTTAAAAATATTTTTGGGAAAAATTGGGTATCAAAAGCTGCCCCTCTTTATCCGTGAGGGAAGAAAGAGTTTTCGGGTAAAGAAATGATGGCTAATTTTGACCGGCGGGATTCTTTGAAAAAACAGAGGCCAGACTCCGATCTTCGGGTTGCTTACATATCCCTGGTTTTACAGGATCAGGCTATATGTAGTTCAGGATTGATCGACGAAGTATACCGATGAAGTCATTTCAATAGCGGACGCAACATCTAGGGATGGGCCGATGAGCGGTTTACGGGAATGGTTAGGTATTATATGGCTGGGAGAACTGGAGCGGGATCGTTCCTGCTGGCATAGCCATTGCTCGTCGGGTTACCTGTAAATCAGAAAACCGTAAAAGTATATTGTGCATAAATTTAAACATGATGCAGGTTCCCGTTGGAGTATGAAAGTTGTCTTCGGACGGTTAGGGATGCCGTCCTTAGACCATGATGCCCTGGGCCATGAATTGTTCGATAAGAGATTCGTAGGGAATGAAATGATGTTCTCGGGCCATGACATGGTATCTTCCGGCTATGAGGATGATGCCTTTTAGACTATGATACCTTTGGATAGATTGGTAATATTTCAGCCCATGATATGCAATAACATAATGTTAACAAGACAGGGCTTAGTCTTGTGAAATGGAAGGCAGAGCCTAGCCCGATCGAAAAGAAAATAAATAGTACTAAAATAGAGCAATATTTGTGCGAAAAGGGACAGTGCTTATGTCATGACCCCAGTTTTCCCTCCGTAAACATGTCGTGACGGAACCTAGTCCTTACGACTAGGTAAGCCTAACAATATGGAAGATAACCACAATTGCGGAAAAATAATTAAAACTAAACTGGTAAAATAAACAGTATTTAGGATGCCGCTTGGCACATACAATAATAGCTCTCGAAGCTAACAAAATTCCCAAAACCCGGAATTTCACAAATCACAAGCTAAGGGGATACATAAGAGGCTCTAACTCAAGGATAACTATACTAAGGAAAAATACTGAGAGAACTATACTTATTATAGAAGATAGAAAGTGACTCTTCGGTCAGTGGACGTAGCAGATATACCTCGAAGTCTCTATAGAATCGCCTCCTTCCAAGGCTGGCAGAACTGAACGGGAGTACCTGTATCTGCACAACAAAAATGTACAGAAGAGTAGCATGAGCACACCACGACGGTGCCCAGTAAGTATCAAGACTAACCTCGGTGGAGTAGTGACGAAGAACATTCAAGGTACCTACCGGTCAAATAAATAGTATAATTATAGGAATAATGGAACCGATATATAAATATGTAATGTCTGCATGAATGACTAAAAATGCTACAATTTACAATAAGGAGAAAAGATAACAAGTAACAATGAGAATATAATAAATGATGATACAAAATGACGGCAGAATCACAATCCAATACCTAAGGTCACATCACAGCAAGTGGAAAACAAGTCAATAAGTCATATCCTACAATGGCGTTCACAATAGGTCTCATTTAACTCTTCCCACAATTCTACCAAAAATCTATGACCAACAACAACTCACAAAAAACCCAGCATCTGCAATCTAACACTTGACATCCTATGCCCATAAGTCTCACGGTCATGCTGACAACTAACTGGCTAACAAGGACCACTCTCACATATATAAGGGATGAACGAGGGCGTACCTCCACCCTTAGCAAAATTGTAAGTAATTCACCTCTAATGGGGTGTCCAACTACGTGTATGCTTGTGCAAGTGTTTTTGACAAGAATTCTACCAACTAGTAAACATGAAAAGGAGAAGGACCTCACGTACGAATGTTTCCTCACAACTTCCAAGCAGTAAAGCTCATACAGGTAAACAATCCACAATCACAATATTAAACAAATAGGAATGCCTCCACAAGCCGTCACAATTCTTTACAATCAACCCCTGACATAGCCCACCTTATTACGCCACGCGTGCAAGTAATAATATAATAGGCTCCGCCTTATTTCACCACACGTGCATCACAATGTTCCCACCTTATTTCGCCACATGCGCAACCCACATATAAGCATATAACATATCCTGCCTTATTACGCCGCATGTGCAAAACATCAATAGCAACAATAGCACGACAAAGACATCGTGCAACCCTTCAACAACAATCGTACGGCAGAGACCTCGTGCATCAAAATACCAACAGCCGCACGGTAGAAACCTCGTGCATCATAGTATCAACGACCGCACGGCAGAAACCTCGTGCACCATAGTATCAACGACCGCACGGCAGAAATCTCGTGCATCACAGTATCAAGTACCACAGAACAAATGACAATATATACAGGAACAAAACAATAGAATCAACTCAGGTATTTCCGCTCACCAAAAGATGTTACAACTAACTCATAAGGAATAACCGTAATAAAGAAATACTAAGCGCAATAAGAATAACTCAACAAGGGAGAAATAATAAGAAACAACAATTCCATAATACTCAGTTCAACAACAAGGAAGTTAATCATGAATCAATTAATTACAGTTAAGGAAATATCAACTAAACATAGGATATCTAACTTCTTTCCAATTAAGACCAATTAATTACACGAGAGATAGAAATAATGCTTTTCAGATAAAGACAAGCAGTTAGAATGATAATGTGACTATAGAAGGGTAAATATCTACAGTTAAACAAGTGAAAGTCAATTAGGCAACAAGAATAACCAAAACGGGCAGATAAATTCCAAGTAAGTCATGTTGAGGTGAAACTAATAACAGGGGACTTAATCATATCAAGAACAACTTCATATTCGGTGATTACAAGGATCTAAGAGCCTAAAAGGGGAAATTGGATAAATTTTACATTTCCAGAACCCTCGCACTCTCACGAGTCTAGCCATATAAAAATTTCTCAAATCGGAGGTCAAACACCCACTCAAATCTCGATAATTAGGTCTATGAAGTTTTTACCCATTTTCCATTCAATATCCGAAATTAGATGATGAAATTAACTAAAGATTGATGGAATATAACTAAAAAGGGTTAAAGAATCGTTACCCAATTATCTCCTCTTCAAATACCTCTCAAAATCGCTCTCTCTCTCTCTCGAGCTCCAATTTGATTTTTCTAACTTTCGAAACTAAACCCTCGAAATAACTATTTCTGGCTAGCGAATTCCGCATATGCGGTCCCGCTTCTGCGGGAAGCTTGTCGCATCTGCGACTTGCACTAAAGGGCCAAGATCCGCATCAGCGGTCCACCACTCGCAGATGCGGTTCCGCATCTACGGAAAATCAATCGCATTTGCGGTACCTGAAGAAATCCCAAATTTCGCTTATGCGGCCCTCTACGCTAAGGCTGCACTTTTAGGCGGGCCCGGGCCTAAATGGGCCAAACGGGCCGGGCCTAGCGGGCCTGGGCTTGGCGGTCCCGAGCTCGGGCGGTCCCGGGCTTGGCGGTCCCGGGCTTCGTGGGCCTGCTGGG
>MU675100.1:198092-238506 GCA_026770625.1 Nicotiana glauca
TGAGAGAGATTGATGAATTGGTGATTAAAAATGGAAGAATGAGGGGGTATTTATAGTTGAAAAATGGGAAAAAGTGTAATTATATAAAGTTTGGGGTTAAAATAAAGTTTGGGGGCCAAATGGCTATTTTTTAAAGTGGCCAACGGATAAAATATACCCCCAACGGCTAGATTTTAAAAATCTAACCGTTGTTTTTTTTTAAAAAAAAAAAAATTTTAAAATTAGTCGTTAGGCCCGTTAAGCCCGTTAGGCCCGTTAGGACCGGCCCAGGCCCGCCAGCCGGTCCCTGGCTTAGCGGTCCCGGGCTTCGTGGGCCTATCCGTTGTAACCGGCCCGTCACGGGCCTTGTGCACCATTAGGCCCAGGACCGTTAGGACCGGCCCGTCAGGACCGTTAGTCTCGTTAGCCCGCGGGCCCAGTCCGGTCCCGGTCCAGGACAGGCCCACCATACAGCCTTACTCTACGCCACTTCTGCGGCCCTCTACGCCACTTTTGCGGCTCCGCATCTGTGGTTCCCAGACTGTAGATGCAAAAATGCCAGAAGAACAGCTGCTACACAACTTCAACTCCAAAATTTTCCTCCGTTAACCATCCAAACTCATCCCGAAGCCCCACGAGAACTCAACCAAAAGTACCAACAACACCTAATACCTCATTCGAACTTGTACCAATTCTTATACCACCTAAAACAACATCGGAAACTCAAATTAATTAATGATTTAAGCCTAAGAACCTCAAATTCTATCAAAACACGCTTTCGATCAAAAACCTAACCAAACCACGTTCGAATGACCTAAAATTTGGCACACACATCCCAAATGATATGACGGAGCTACTGCAGCTTCCGGAATTCCATTTCGGCCCTTGGATCAAAAACTCACTGCCGGACCGGAAACTTCAAAAATTCAAACTTCGGCATTTCAAGCCTAAATTAGCTACGGACCTCCAAAATACATTCTCAACACGCTCCTAACCCCAAAATCACCTAACAAAGCTAAATGAACCATTGGATTTCCATTTCGGGGCTGTTTTCACACTGTTCCAACTGCGGGCAACTCTCCAACACTTGAGCTCTCATTTAGGGACTAAGTGTCCCAAAACTCTCCGAAACTCAAAAACGAACGTCCTGTCAAACCAAAATAGCAAAAATGAACTTAGGGGAAGCAGTTAATAGGGTATCGGGGCGTAAATTCTTAAGAAGACCAGTCGGGTCGTCATATCCTCCTACACTTAAACATTCATTCGTCCTCGAACGAGCATAGAGACATATCTGAAGTCCTCAAGTCACTGAGTGCGCATTGCCAACATACACCCGCGGGTGATCCCACATCACCCCAATCTACTTAAGCATGACAACACTATCTCAACTGAAATTTAGCCTTTCTAGCAATACCAATAAGCCTCCAAGCCAGAATTCTCACCTTCCATCCGTTTCCAAAAGACCCAATCCTAAATCCATATCCGATATAAGTCTCAACCAGCTACTTCAATACAAATGAACACACACAGGGTACAACCACACAACATGACACATCACACATAGGCCCACAATAACATTTTTGATAGCAATACTTTCCTGAGATCAAATCTGTACCGGTCATAAGCCTCATATTCAATAGGAACTCCTTTCAAACCTCCACAACACTGGCGATGATACAATAACCACGAAAACCACATAGCAAAATACCCGAATAACCAATTCTCAGCTAATATCAACGGGTACACACCCCACAACTAGAACTCAGGAAGCATAGAACGAAAATGAATGAATGTGGGAAGGAAAAACACACAAGGGAACTAACAAACAAATCAAACTAGCATAAATTTCTTCTAAAATACAAATCGACAAAAACATCTAATAAGAAAGAATGAAAGCATATAAAAGACTCACAAGGATCTTATACTGATATAACTTTCACCGTAGTACACAGCCCGGTCTCAACATATCAAAGCACCTGAAATTACGAGGGTCCCGCCCTCAACACTGAATCACAAGTAGGGCTCACATCAACCCATCTAGAGACTCTCACTGGATCAATTCCATCTACAAATTACAACATAGGCTGGCTCCCACACCGGTGGAGCATAGAAATCACCGCTCGTAACCAAGAATACTCAGAGATCACATCAAACCTACCGAAACAGACAACATGAATTTACTACTAGACTCATAACTCTCTACAACAACTAGAAATGGACGATATACGCGGTTATCACTCATAAAACCTACCAACAGGATAATCACATAAACATAGTGCAAATCATGAAATGCACCCATAACTAGAATCAACAAATAAGGGAACTCACCCCGATAAGCAGAACTGTAATGAACTACAGATAGTGCCCCCTATAATAAATTGAATCCGTACTTGAATGACATTCAAATGGCGCACCAGGCCTCAAGCCTACTATATGAAACATATCAACGAGCCGGGCCTCCCCCTCTTAGGCGCCCTCTACCTGCCTGAATACCTCGTTGTGGCACATTGGTCTGAAGTCTGGGATAATCTCTCACCATGTGGCTAGTATCTCCACACTAAAAGCACCCTCTCTGCTGGCGAGGCGGCGGGAACTGTGCGATACAGGTACTTTGAGACCCATGAATGTCTGAGTCATCATGCAAAGTCTAAAGTGCAAACCGAACTGGCTGACCCGAAAAACCTCTACCATGACGCACCCTACCTCCAAAATAAGGACCAGTATATCTCCTTGGTCTACGAGGCCTCCTCTCCTCCTAAAACTCTCTCTCCTGATCTCGTCTACTCTCTCTCTCTCATAACCCTGCCTGCCCTCTCTCTCTCTCTAGCATGCATACCCTCTATCCTCCTAGCAATGATCACCACCTGCTGATATGGAATGTCCATCTCCAACTCACGAGCCATACTAGACCTGATGCTGGGAATAAGCCCCTCAATGAATCGGCGAACCTTTTCGCGAATAGTAGAAACCAAGGATGGGGCATGTCTAGCCAAACTAGTGTAACAGACAGCATACTCCGAGACGGTCATAGCACCCTGGCACAAATACTCAAACTCCGCGCGCCATGCATCCCTGAGTCTCTGAGGGACAAACTCTCTTAGGGACATATCTGAAAACTGGGTCCAAGTCAGTGAAGCTGCCTCATCTGGGCTGTCTAACTCATAGGTGCGCCACTAATCGTAGGTGGCCCCTCGAAGCTGGAAAGTAGTGAAACAAAACCCGCTCGATCCAGAGATACCCATAGTACAGAGAATGCGATAACACTTATATAGAATCCCCAAGGCATCGTCTGATGCTAATCCACTAAATACCAGAGGATCATACTTCTTGAACCTCTCTAGCCTCATTTGCTCCAGCTCGGAAGCCACTGCCATGCCCTCGGGCTGAACTGGTGCTACAGGCAGTGCAGGAATAATCTTAGGGACTTTCTCAACATGCGCTCGCTGCTCAGGAGGGCGGGCGGCGGGAGTCTATGCTCCTCCCCCAGCCTGGGATGTGGCTGCAGCAAGGGGAAGCAATCCTGCCTAAGCCAAAGTGGTGTACATACTCATGAACTGTGCCAAAGTCTCCTGAAGGGCTGGAGTAGTATTGGCAGTAGGCATGTCAGGTGCCCGGACTCCGACTGGATCTGCTGGTGGTACCTCGTCGGCAGCTCGCACAGGTGCTCTCACTGCACTACGTGCGCGTCCTCAACCTCTACCCTGGCCCCGACCTCCGACAGCTGCAGCAGGGGGCGCGAGTGCCTGATCACCTCGGGTAGTACGTGTCCTCACCATCTATGAGATAGTAGAAGACAGAGGTTTAGGATTGTGAATGTCAAAATCTCGCACGATAGGGGAATCAAATGAAGTGGAATTTTCCTAATGGTTACATAGCCTCTCGCAGATAAGTACAGACGTCTCCGTACCGATCCACGAGACTCTAATAAACTGGCTTGTGATTTGTGAATCCTATGAACCTAGAGCTCTGATGCCAACTTGTCACAACCCCAGTTCACCCTCCGTGGACATGTCGTGACGGCACCTAGTCCCTACGACTAGGTAAGCCTAACAATGTGGAAGATAACCATAATTGCGGAAAAATAATTAAAACTAAACTGGTAAAATAAATAGTATTTAGGGTGACGCTTGGCATATACAATAACAGCTCTCGAAGCTAACAAAATTCCCAAAACCCGGAATCTCACAAATCACAAGCTAAGGGGATACATAAGAGGCTCTGACTCAAGGATGACTATACTAAGGAAAAATACTGAGAGAACTATACCTATTACAAAAGATAGAAAGTGACTATTCGGTCTGCGGACGTAGCAGATATACCTCGAAGTCTCTATAGAATCGCCTCCTTCCAAGGCTGGGAGAAGTGAATGGGAGTACCTATATCTGCACGACAAAAATGTGCAAAAGGGTAGCATGAGCACACCACGGCAGTGCCCAGTAAGTATCAAGACTAACCTCGGTAGAGTAGTGACAAAGAAAAGCCAAGGTACCTACCAGTCAAATAAACAGTATAATCATAGGAATAATGGAACTAATATAAAAATATGTAACTTTTGGATGAATGACTAAAAATGCTAATTTCATAATAAGGAAAAAAGGATAACAAGTAACAATGAGAATATAATAAACGATGATACAAAATGACGGAAAAATCACAATCCAAATCGTAAGGTCAAAACACAGCAAGGGGAAAACAAGTCAATAACTCATATCCTACAATGGCGTTCACAATAGGTCTCATTAAACTCTTCCCACAATTCTACCAAAATGTCTGATCAACCACAACTCACGAAAAACCCAGCATCTGTAATCTAACACTTGGCATCCTATGCCCCATAAGTCTCACGATCATGCTGACAACTAACTGGCTAACAAGGACCACTCTCACATACATAAGGGATGAACGAGGGCGTACCTCCACCCTTAGCAAAATCGAAAGTAAGTCACCTCTAATAGGGTGTCCAACTACGTGTATGCGTGTGCAAGTGTTTTTGACAAGAATTCTACCAACTAGTAAACATGAAAAGGAGAACGGACCACACATACGAATGTTTCCTCACAACTTCCAAGTGGTAAAGCTCATACAGGTAAAGAATCCACAATTACAATATTAAACAAATAGGAATGCCTCCACAGGTCATCACAATTCTTTACCGTCAACCTCTGACATAGCCCACCTTATTACGCCACGCGTGCAACTAATAATATAATAGGCACCACCGTATTTCACCACATGTGTATCACAATGTTCCCACCTTATTCCGCCACATGCAGAACCCACATATAAGCATATAACGTATCCCGCCTTATTACACCGCATGTGCAAAACATCAATAGCAACAATACCACGGCAAAGACCTCATGCAACCCTTCAACAACAACCGCACGACAGAGACCTCGTGTATCACAATACCAACAGTTGTACGGCAAAAACTTCGTGCATCATAGTATCAACGACCGCACAGCAGAAACCTCGTGCATTATAGTATCAACGACCGCACGGTAGAAACCTCGTATATCATAGTATCAACGACCGCACGACAGAAACCTCGTGCATCACAGTCTCAAGTACCACACAACAAATGACAATATATACTTGAACAAAACAAGAGAATCAACTCAGGTATTTCCGCTCACCAAAAGACAGTACAACTAACTCATAAGGAATAACCGTAACAGAGAAATACTAAGCGCAATAAGAACAACTCAACAAGGGAGAAATAATATGAAACAACGATTCCATAATACTCAGTTCAACAACAAGGAAGTTAATCATTAATCAATTAATTACAATTAAGGAAATATCAACTAAACATAGGATATCTAACTTCTTTCCAATTATGACCAATTAATTACACGAGAGATAGAAATAATGCTTTCCAGATAAAGACAAGCAGTTAGAATGATAATATGACTATAGAAGGGTAAATGTCTACAGTTAAACAAGTGAAAGTCAATTAGGCTACAAGAATAACCAAAAAGGGTAGATAAATTCCATGTAAGTCATGTTGAGGTGAAACTAATAACAGGGATGCTAATCGTATCAATAACAACTTCATATTCGGTGATTACAAGGATCTAAGAGCCTAAAAGGGGCAATTTTCGACAAATCAATCCGAGCACGCACTCGTCACCTCACGTACAAAGAATACAATCAACAAAGAAGACTCAAATCCTAAGGGGAAGTCCCCCACACATGGGCAGGCAAGATACTTACCTCGAACCGGCTAAAATCAACTAGCAACCACGCTCTTTCCATGAGTACTCGACTCCAAATAGACCAAATCTATTCAATTAAATCACACATTGTAAATAACATCTCAAGCAACTGATTTTACTATTTAATTAAAAGCTAAAGTGCAAAATTAAGCAAAATGACCAAAAATGCCCCTCAGACCAACGTCTCGGAATTGGATAAATTTTACATTTTCAGAACCCTCGCACTCTCATGAGTCTAGCCATATAAAACTCTCGCAAATCGGAGGTCAAACACCCGCTCAAATCTCGATAATTAGGTCTATGAAGTTTTTACCCATTTTCCATTCAATATCCGAAATTAGATGATGAAATTAACTAAAGATTGATGGAATATAACTAAAAAGAGTTAAAGAATCGTTACCCAATGATCTCCTCTTCAAATCGCTCACAAAATCACCCTCTCTTGAGCTCCAATTTGATTTTTCTAACTTTTCAAACAAAACCCTCGAAATAACTATTTCTGGCCAGCGAATTCCGCATCTGCGAAAAGCTTGTTGCATCTGCGACTTTCACTAAAGGGCCAAGATCCGCATCTATGGTCCACACTCACAGATGCGGTTCTGCATTTGTGGAAAATCAACCGCATCTGCGGTACCTAAAGAAATCCAAAATTTCACTTTTGCGACCCTCTACACCGTTTCTACGGCTCTGCATCTATGGTTCCCAGACCACAGATGCAAAAATTCCAGAAGACTAGCTGGTGCACACTTTAACTCCAAAATTTTCCTCCGTTAACCATCCGAATTCATCACGAGGCCCCCCGGGAACTCAACCAAAAGTACCAACTGTCTAATACCTCATTCGAACTTGTACCAATTCTTAAACCACTTAAAACAACATCGGAAACTCGAATTAACCAATAATTTAAGCCTAAGAACTTAAAATTCTATCAAAACACGCTTTTGATAAAAAACCTAACCAAACCACGTCCTAATGACCTGAAATTCTGCACACACATCCCAAATGATATGATGGAGCTACTCCAGCTTCCGAAATTCCATTCTGGCCCTTGGATCAAAAACGCACTACCGGACCAGAAACTTTAAAAATTAAAACTTCGGTATTTCAAGCCAAAATTAGCTACGGACCTCCAAAATACATTCCAAACACACTCCTAACTTCGAAATTACCCAACGAAGCTAACGAAACCATTGAATTTCCATTTCGGGGCCATCTTCACATTGTTCCGACTGTGAGAAACTTTCCAAATGTTAATAGGGGATCGGGCGTAAATTCTTAAGACGACCGGCCAGGTCATCACATCTTAGTCCCATGCAAATATGGAGGTAGGGATTAGCCTCATGCAAATAGGGAGGCAGGGATTAGCCTCATACAGGTATGGAGGCAGGGATTAGCCTCATGTAATTGGGGAGGCAGGGATTAGCCTCATGTATGTATGGAGGCAGTGATTAGCCTCACGCAGATAGGGAGGCAAGGATTAGCCTCATGCAGGTAGAGAGTTAATGATTAGCCTCATATAAATAGGGAGGTAGGGATTATCCTCATGTAGGTATGGAGGTAGGGATTAGCCTCATTCAATTAGGGAGTCAAGGATTAGCCTCATGCAATTAGGGAGGCAAAGATTAGCCTCATGCAGGTATGGAGGCAAGGGTTAGCCTCATGCAAATAGGGAGGCAGGGATTAGCCTCATACAAATAAAGAGGCACGAATTAGCCTCATGCAAATATGGAAGCACGGATTAGCCTCATGCAAATATGGAGGCAAGGATTAGCCTAATGCAAATATGGAGGTAGGGATTAGCCTAATACAAATATCGAGGTAGGGATTTGCCTCATGCAAATAGGGAGGCACGGATTATCCTCATGCAAATAGGGAGGCACGGATTAGCCTCATGCAAATAGGGAGGCAAGGATTTGACTCATGCAGATGGAGGCAAGGATTAGCCTCATGCAGGTGTGGAGGCAAGGACTAGCCTCATGCAGGTATGAAGGCAAGGATTAGCTCCATGCAAAGAGCAAGTAGTAAGTAAGAGTAGCATATGTCTTAGCTGGAGATGTATATTCGGTGTCTGATGGTCTGGTTGATGGTAATCTTGCTGCATGCATATATTTTTGGATGTTATCGTTATGTCAGATGTGCCTGCGTTCAAAGAAAAATTGTAAGTTCTGTGAAGGGGAGGTTGGTTTGTGCTTCGTCTGCTGGCTTTGCTATGCTCCGTTCTAGAGGCCTTTTTGAGTTTCCCGGGGTAACACCTGACTATTATGGAAATAGAATTTTCAAAAATATGCAATTATTGATAAAAATAGTGTCATATTAGAGACATAAAGAGTAATTTAGATGAACTAGTGATTGCAACACACTTCAGAGACATTGCAGCTTCCTCATGTCAGAAATTTTGAGGGCCCTCCTCAAAATTCTGCCCTAGTTTAATGGATGACCCTTCGGCTGTTTGCGGATAATAGCCTTGTTGAACCTTCTTCGGAATTTTGAGAATCCTTCTCAAAATTTTGCTTTAGTTTCTTAACCGATTTTTGACCGTCTGACATGTGATGGCGTTGGCTGGTCTTGCTCCAGAATTTTGAGGGTCCTCCTCAAAATTCTGCCCCAGTTTCTGATCTTGGGGGGGAAATGGAAATTTTCTTTTGATATGACCGAACCTATAAGACTGACTACGTAGCCCTCTTAAACGGGAAACAGATCAAGCATAGTTCAATTATATCAAATGAGGAAATGTAAATAACCTAATCATAGTATCACTTGACTGCGTCTGAATTGATTAGTTTTGGCCAAATTTCTTCGTCCATTTCTGCAAGTATGAGTGCTCCTCCTGTCAGAACCATATGAACCATGTACGGACCCTGCCAATTGGGAGAGAATTTCCCTTTGTCTTCATCTTGATGCGGGAAGATCTTCAATACCAGCTGCTCTGGCGTGAACTATCTTGGTTGACCTTTTTGTTGAAAGCTCTGGACATTCTATTATGATAAAGTTGGCTGTGACATACTGCGTTCATCCTCTTCCCATCAACAAGAGCCAATTGTTCATAGCGGCTCTTTATCCACTCCGCATCTCTGAGTTCAGCTTCCTGTATGATTCTTAAAGAAGGAATCTCTACCTCGACTGGGATGACAGCCTTGGTACCATAAACAAACGAGTAAGGAGTTACCTCGGTTGATGTGCGAACCATAGTGCGGTATCCCAATAAATCAAAAGGTAGCTTCTCATGCCATTGTTTGTGGTTCTCTACCATTTTCCTTAGTATCTTCTTGATGTTTTTATTGGCGGCTTTTACGGATCCATTCATCTGAGGTCTGTAGGCTGCGGAATTCTTGTGGTTGATTTTGAAAGCTTTACTCATAGCTTTCATCAGATTACTGTTGAGATAGGCAGCATTATCAGTAATAATGGACTTAGGAACTCCGAATCAGCAAATAATACGATCCTTGACAAAATCTGTGACGACTTTTTTGGCTACAACTTTATAAGATGCAGCCTCTACCTATTTTGTGAAGTAATCAATGGCACCCGGAATAAACTTGTGTCTATTTGAAGAAGTAGGCTCAATCGGAACAATAACATCCATTCCCCAGGCGGCTAATGGCTAAGGTGAGCTTGTTGCATTGAGTTCATTCGAGGGCACTTTTATCTTATCGACATGCACTTGACATTGAAAGTATTTGTGGACATACTGAATATAATCCATCTCCATGTTCATCCAAAAGTAACCTGCCCTGAGTATCTTCTTAGCTAAGACAAAACCATCATATGTCGGCCAAAGGGGCGTGTGCATTCTCAAGCAGTTTAGAAGCTTCCTTTGCGTCGACACACCTTAGTAAACCCAAATTAGGAGTTCTTCTGTACAACTTTCCTCCATTGCGGAAGAAGTGATTTGACAATCTCCGAAGTGTGCATTTTTAGTGTGATTTCCATGCCCCGGGTATTCACCTTTTGATAAGTACTCCTTGATGTCATGGAACTAAGTCTTTCTATCCATTTCTTCTTCAACATGAGCGCAATATGCCAGTTGATTATGGATCTTCACTAGAATGGGATCAATGTAATTCTTATCCGGATGTTGTATCATAGACGAAAAAGTGGCCAATGTGTCGGCAAGCTCATTCTGAATTCTAGGCACATGTCAGAATTCTATCTTTGTGAACCTCTTTCTCAATTCATGCACATGGTGCAGATATGGCAATATCTTGGAAGTCTTGATGGTCCATTCTCCTTGTATATGGTGCACAAGAAAATCTGAATCACCGATCACCAACAACTCCTGAATGTTCATGTCAATGGCCATGTTGAGTCCTAGTATGCAGGCTTCATACTCTGCCATGTTATTGGTGCAGGGAAATCTAAGTTTAGTAGATATTGGATAATGTTGAACCATTTCTAATACCAAGACCGCTCCTACGCTATTCCTTTGAAATTTGCAGCTCCATCGACGAACATTCTCCAACCTTCATATGCTTCGGTAATGTCTTCTCCTACGAACGACACTTCTTCATCAGGAAAATATGTTTTCAAAGGCTCGTATGCTCCTCCTATTGGATTTTCAGCAAGGTGATTTGTCAATGCTTGTCCTTTGACCGCCTTTTGAGTTACGTAGACGATATCGAACTCACTTAATAGTATCTTCCACTTGGCCAACTTTCCAGTCGGCATGGGTTTTTGGAATACGTACTTTAGAGGGTCCATCCTAGATTTGAGGTATGTAGTGTAGGCGCAAAAGTAGTGCCACAATTTCTGAGCTATCCAAGTCAAAGCACAACAAGTGCATTCCAGTAGGGAGTATCGTGCTTCGTAAGGTGTGAACTTCTTACTCAGGTAGTATATGGCCTGCTCCTTCCTTCCTGTCTCATCATGTTTTCTCAAAACACATCCGAAAGCTCCATCCAATACAGACTGATAGAGTAACAAAGGTTGTCCTGTTTATAGCGGGACCAAAACTGGCAGCGTGGATAAGTACACCTTAATTTTGTCAAAAGCTTTCTGACAATCCTTGGTCCATCTTGTTTCGGCAACTTTTCTTAGCATCTTGAAGATGGGTTCACATATGACTATGGACTGTGCTATGAAGCGGCTGCTATAGTTGAGACGTGTTAGGAAGCTCATTATGTCCTTTTTTCTCTTAGGCGGTGGTAACTCCTGAATAGCTTTAACTTTAGATGGATCCAGTTCGATCCCTCGATGATTGACAATGAATCCCAATAACTTTCATGCGGGAACCTCGAATACACACTTTGCGGGGTTCAGTTTCAAGTTGTATCTCCTTAGTCTATCAAAGAACTTCCTCAAGTATGCTATGTGATTTGCGGCCCTCTTGGATTTGATAATGAAGTCGTCCACATATACCTCTATATCTTTATGTATCATATCATGGAAGATAGTTTTCATGTCTCTCATGTAAGTGACCCCAGTGTTCTTCAAACCGAATGGCATCATCTTGTAACACTATATGCTCCATGGTGTAATAAAAGTTGACTTCTCTACATCTTCTTCATCCATCTAGATCTGGTGATAACCCATGAAGCAATCCATAAAGGCTTGGAGTTTATGCTTGGCTTCGATTAAACTGTGTATGTTCGGTAGTGGGAAGTCGTCCTTGGGACTTGATCTGTTTAAATCTCGGTAGTCAACACATACTATGACTTTCCCATCCTCCGTCAAAACTGCCACAATGTTAGCTAACCAAGTTGGGTACTCAACCACCCTAAGAAGTTTGGCTTTGATCTGCTTGGTAACCTCCTCCTTGATTTTCAAACTCATGTCTGGTTTGAACTTTCTGAGTTTCTGCTTGACTGGTTGACACATGGGATAAATAGGCAGCTTGTGAGCCACTATGGACGTGCTCAAACCGTTCATGTCATCATATGACCATGCAAAAATGTCCTCATACTCTTTTAAGAACCAAATGTACTCTTCCTTCTCTGTCGATGACAAGTAAATGCTGATGCGAGTCTCCTTGACGGTCTCGGCGTATCCTAAATTTACTGTTTCTATTTTGCTCAGGTTGGACTTAGGCTTGTTCTCAAAATTCTCAACCTCCCTAACAATTTCCTCGGGTATCTCATCCTCTTCATCTGAATCACTATTCTTATGTTGCGTTGCCTCGTTACATGTCACAGTCACTGGTTCATTATGAAAAGTAATAATAACACTGTAGAAGGAAAAGTATAAAAGTAGTAATGAATAATGATAAAGAATAGATGCATTTTATTAAAAGTGAAAAAACGTACAGACAAAGCATGGCTTGATGAATCGAGCATTTATTTTGAAATAAGTAAATCTTAAAACAAAATACTAGAAATCTTAAATTCCTAGAACGGCTATAGAAGTAAAATTTGCCAGGATACCCAAGGACTCGACGGGCTCAGATGGTGTGGCAGCCCAGTTCTTGAGAATAGCTCCCTTCTTCATGGTCTAAATAGTGAGGACTTCTTACTCCTCCTCCTCTATTATGGCACTTCAATCCATGTCTTCATCATCTAAGAACAAATTCTTCAACCCAGCTAGTGCTTCCTCTTCTGTGGTCCCCCATATCGTATCATCTTGGTGAAAAGCTTATTCCAAATGTGGCGCTAGTTTCTCAAGAGGTTAATATGGTCCAGGCCATGGAGGTGACCAATTCCTATACTCTTTCCATGTATACTAGTATCCGAGCCCAAAGGTGGTATATTGATTTTTCAGTTGTATCGGTTTAGTGATACCTTGGAGGTTCTTTCCCAACCCTTTGCTAGGTTCATATCCATACCATGACAATATGCTTTCTATTTTACTACTCTACCATTTGTCCTTCTCGATGGTGTTCACCCATTCAATGTAATGATAGGTTTCCCCTCCTAGCCTTCTTCTATGTCTAATGGCCGGGATGGTTTGACTAGTGTAAATGGGGTTACTTCCATCTCCATTAATGATCATCTCCTGACGATTCCATTCAAATTTCACAGCTTGATGTAGTGTGGATGGTACAGGCCCAGTGGCGTGGATCCATGGTCAGCCCAATAGAAAGTTATATGAGGCTGGTATGTCGAGTACCTGAAATTCGACGTCGAACCAAGTTGGCCCCGTCTGCAAGCAAAAATTGATTTCCCTGATCATTGGGACCCATCAAAAGCTTTCACATTCATGCTTCCTACCCGTATTTCATGGAAACCTTTATCCAACCTTTTTAGAGTGTCCAAAGGACAAATATTTAGGATTGAACTTCCGTCAACCAGGACCTTGGCAAAGAATTTGTCTTCAAATTGCACCGTAATATGCAATGCTCGATTGTGATTCAATCCCTCAAGCGGCAGCTTATCTTCATGGAATATGATCTTATGAATTTTCAGTACTTGCCCAACCATGTTTGCCATTTCTCCGCCAATAATGTTATTGGGTACATAAGCCTCGCTCAATACTTTTATTAAAGCTTTCTTGTGTGCCTTTGAATTCTGCAAAATAGTGACAGGATAGATACCTGAGCAGGGATTTTGTTTAGATGGTCAACAATAGAATACTCCTTTGTATGTACTTTCCTTCACAGGTCATCTGGCCCGTTCTCAATGATAGGTTGCCTAGTAGTGGCCTCCTTACTTGAACCTCCCAAATGTTCAAGTGTATAGACTCCTCTAGTTCTAGTCATTCCTTGTGCAGCGTCAGATTCTTCTACCTTGGCCTTCCCTTTTTGCCGAGCCTTGGTAACATAATACCAGAGTATTACATTTGAATCTAAGGGAGGTGTGGTTTATACTATCACTGTGAAAGGTGTGATCACTTCTACTTCAAATGGAACGGGGTTGGCCGCAAGTGGAGCCACCTCTACCTCGAATGGAACTGATGCAGCTATTTCGACCTAGATAGGTGACTAAGTCTGTACCACAATATGAGTAAATCTGACTGCAAATTTAAATTCATCACCTTCTCGAATATGCCTAATCGACCCCTCAGGTCCCATTCTTAATTTGTCTCTATCACATGTACACCATCATCTCTATGATCAGGGAGGGGATTGTTGCAGACATTAGGTATGGCTTACTTTACCTGTATGACCTTGTTGTCAATTAGCGTCTGGATCTTATCCTTCAATGCTCGGTAATTAGCAGTGGTGTGCCCTTTCATACCGGAATGGTACGCACAAGTTTTGTTCTGATTGACCCATTGTGATGGATTTTCTAATGCTACAGCGGGAACAGAAGTGTTGTAGCCCATAGCTTTCAACCTTTCATACAATTGGTAGATGGGCTTAGCAATGGCGGTGTATTATCTGGGCAGCTTGCAGTCGAAGTTGGGTCTTGGTCTTGGATAATTTTGGCGAGCTGGTAGTGATTAGGAGTGGTATAGTTGGGAGTTATAGGTGTGATAGATAGAGGCTAAATGGGAATATCTGGGAGATGAAGGTTGTATGTAGTAGGTGATGCTTAGTATATGGGTGGAGGTATTTGATAGATAAGTGGATATTTTGGGCCCTGATCCACCATTATTGTTCCGATATCTTTCTTTTTTGATATGCTGCCTGACTATAACGCCTTATTTGCGGCTTGCAATGCCTCAAAATTTGTTACCATCCTGCTCTTTATTCCATCTTCGATTCTTTCTCCAAGTTTGATGATGTTAGTGAATTAGTGATTTTTGATATCCATCAACCTTTCATAATATTGCGGATCCTGTGATCTGACGAAGAATTTGTTCATTTGTTCTTCGTCCCAAGATGGCCTGACCTTGGCCGTTTCTGACCTCCAACGAGTAGCATATTCACGGAAAGTCTCAGTAGGTTTCCTTTTAATATTTTGAATGTAGAAAACTTCCGGTGCGTTCTCTATGTTGAACCTGAACCGGTCCATGAAATATGATGCCATACTTACCCAATTGGACCATTTCTTGGGATCTTGGCTGAGATACCAGGACCAAGCATCCCCAATAATAATCCTCATAAAGATCTTCATTCGGATCTTTTCGTCTTTCCTGACCCCGACAATCTTGTCACAATAGGTCCTTAGATGAGCCCTGGGATCACCTGTGCCATCGAACATCTCGAACTTAGGAGGTTTGTACCGCTGAGGCAGTTCCATATATGGCTGTATGCACAGGTCTTCATAGTTTAAACCTTCTATTCCTCTATCCCTTCAACACCTTGAACTCGACTTGTTAACTTCTTGAGTTCTTCAGCCATATTTTTAATGGGCAGGTCTTTCTCGGAGGATTCTATTGTATAAGAGATCGGTTGGATAGAGTGAGGTACCGTTTCCACATACATAGGTTTGCTTTGATGGGTGCCAGGGATTTGGGTACAATGATGGTCATTGGTGGAGTTTTAAGGATCGGGAATGGGTGATGGTGTGTTTTGGGGAGTGTGGCAGGTGGTGGTTGGTGGGTAATGAATTAGTTGATGGTGGTGTTGCGGTGGAGCTGGTATTGGTAATGGGTTGGGATTCTGGGGTAGAGTTGCGTATTGATTTGGTGCTGGAGGGTTTTGTAGGTGCTGGTTTTGCATGTTTTAGGGAGGTGCTGGGTTCTTAGTGCTCTGTTGGTTGATGTCAGGGACACTCAGGGTGAGTGACAAGTTTTCCAATTTGTGAACCTGCTCAATTTCTCTTTGTAGTTCTAGTATCTTTTGTTCCAGTCTCAAAACTAGTTCATTTAAGGCCCGAGTACTACGGCCATCCAAAGTTTCTGCATTATCAATATTCTCTTTTGGGATACCACTTTAAGTCATCCACTTTTGCTTTTCTTCTGCCATTTGTGTTGCTTAGAAGAGGAGGAGGAGGTGGAGGGCCTCTAAACCTGGTATGATATGTTGATAAGGCTAGTATGAGTGAACCAACCTAAGGGGATGGGAGTAATCAAATATAAGGAAAAACAAAAGGGTAACAAATCAGTAAGGATTCTAAAATGTTTGCAGTATTTAAACACATATCGCGAAAATGTAAATTTGCATCTTAATTTTGGGAGCCTCATTATGCCCGATGTAGGACTAGTGACAAATAGACTTGGAGAACTTTAAATGCCAACAAATTCTTCATTTCATAACATAAAAATAGACAAATCTCAAAACGACACCAAGATAAAAGAAAATAAGTCACTACTGGCACTTGGCCTTATTACATTTTAAGGAAAGAGCAAGTAAATCTAGCCTATTTGGTCCAAGAAGGACCTTCCTTAGGATGAATGCTCTTATCGATTAAATCCCCCAGTTCGTGTAAGTTCATCAGTAAGAATGCCTTTTCCAAATGTCCTCCTTCGTTTCCTTCAGCGTTCTGGCAGTCGGTGACTCTCTTCCTCACTTTTCCTTCCAATTCCATCAGACTGTATTCCAGATATTCCAACTTTTTACTAGTTCTGACGACCTTGTATTTCCATTCATTGATTTGGTCGCTTGATGGAAGATCCATCCACCAGTCTAGCAAGAGTGAGGGTATGCTAACCATACCAAATCTGGGGACCTCGTGCCTCATTTTCTACAAAACAAAAAGGTTTAGGCCTTTCTCCACAACCAGACTTGATAATTTATACATTTACGATCAGCATATCGGTGTTTAGTCCTCTAAATTAATGCACAGAACGTGGTTGTGTTCATTGGGATTATCGAAAACCCGATGGACTTTTGGATAAGGCTTATCCTAAAGGATCATTATGTGGATAGCATATTGATCCGACTAGGTTTGACCATGATGCACGCACAATTTTGACCATAGTAAGGCTAGTATGGGGTTTTAGACTGGTACCTTCAAGCGGACAACTTGAGGGGGAAGTCATGGAACCGTCGATTGCACCACTGATCGACTGGTTTTACCGCAAATAAGCCTTTACGAATTTAAAGTTAATAAATAGGAAGAGCGCAACCACTCATTAAGCATTTCTAAAGGATTCGATACGCACAAGTGGAATATGATGAGGAGCATGATTTATGCAGCAATTAATAATATATAGTCAAGTATTTGCATGTAGGAAAAATAAATACAGCATTTAAATAATTGAAAGACAGTTACGGAAAAGAAAACAAAGAGGCAAGTCAGTTTCAGGAATAAAGAATCGTAAATGCTTAAAAGGAAACAGACCATTAAATTCAAATAAGGGGAAAGGGTACGGGATAAATCATGTTTGGACTATTTCATAAAAATAAATTCGTTATGGTAAGAGCCTAAAGGTATTCCCAACAGAGTCGCCATGCTGTCGCGCCCACTTTTTTCTCTCCCTTTTGTACGGGGAAGAAAGGTTTGGGTTTCAACATTTATGGGGGTAGTAACTCACCTTTTGGGAATTGGGTATTTTGAAGAGTTGTCACCTAACGGATTATGGTGTGTTAGGGCACCTAGAGCAATTAACTCTTGGATTGGTTTACATTACTAGAGATATAAGGTAAAGGCTCGAAATAACCTTGAGGGGAAGGTGTTAGGCACCTCTTTCGGTCCAAAACTGTGGGTCCCGACCAAATATATACTTAGTCCTTTAACAAATTAGTTGAAACATATGATTGCAAATAAAGCATGTTGGACATTGTATGACTTAGATAATAAGACAAGGGGTTTGAACAAGTTGTGTACATATAGAGAAATGAAGTTTTTAAAGCAAAAGGAATTTGGAAAAGGAGGGGTCCTAGGTTGGTTAGCCTACAGGATCACCCAACACAATGCCCGATAAACACTCCTTAATGAGGAGCTACACGTGACATTAATGCGTAGTCATCATCTCCATATCTACCCATTCCTACCCCTTAGTGGCTATTTAAGCGAGTGTTATTTAACGATCTCTGCGCGTGTTGTTACTCGTCCCTTCTTAATGGTCCTGGAGGAAATTAGGACCTCTACCTATAGGCAGTTCTAGACAGACCCCTAAGGTTTATAAGGAGAAAATACTAGGCGACAGGCAAGAACAAATAACACTTTGGCAAACGCAGGAAAGAAGCAATTAGAGGCTCATGTTTACCTTCACAGATAATGCATATAAACAGCACGACTCAAACACAAACAAGGGAAGTATTATTAAACAGGATCCTAAGACATGATGTCTAAGTGAATATCAAGACACAGAAGATATGCAGTTTTATTTTATTAGCTCAAAGGCAGGGGCCCTAATCAGTTTGCCTACTAATTTTAAGCCTGTTAACCATTAAGCAGTAAACACAAAGGACATTTTCCAGTTTTATAGAGGTTGATTACCTAAGGTTTGCCTAGTCATGGGATGATGCACAATTGTTACCAGAACTATTAAAACAGGGTAGTAATTATCATACCTAAGGTATGTTGTTCTAAGTGTTAAGAGAGACAGTATATTACCAGTTGCTTAAACAGGATGAGACTATTTTATAACCCTTTTTTCCATGCATCAGTAGTTAAACTAGGTGTAATTGAGCGAATATGAACAAGATCCTAAAACATGGTGTCTAATGCACATAAGAGGTACAGAACGATTCATATGCAGAATTTGGAAAGCAGGATTTTTAATATGCATGACATGATTGCAGAATTATCAGACATGATTGTGTGAAGAACAGTTTATTATTACTGTTATTTATCCTACGTGATAATAAAGATTCCAAAATGCGATATTGAAAACAGCATACATAATAAAAAAAACTTAGGGAGCATGGTCTCTAATGCATGATATACTTTGCACGTGTTGGTCCGAAAAATGAATTCTATTGCGCATATAGAAAATGTAAACCTAAAGCATGGATCCTACCCTTTTGATGTCTATAACATGTATAGCTACCCTCCCCTTTTCACTAGCCAACCCCAATATTCGTTTACAACAAATTATTACTAGCGAATATCGAATGAATTACATAAGTAGATAAGAAAAATAAGAAGTTACACTATAGGGAGCCTACAAATACGCCCAGATTTCTAGAATTTCCAATGCCAAATTGCCTCACAGCCTTTCACATAATTCGGGTGTGTCAAAGTTCCCTATGGACCTCAAGGGATTCCGGAAGTGCTCTCACCCAGATTTCACAATCATAGTTGAGTAGTGCACTGTGGAAGGGAAAGATTTGTTGCACCAGAGTTCAGAGGGATCTCATAGGGATCCCTAAGCAGTCATACATTAAAGGGACAGAACTTAAATGTCTAAGAATAGAGTTGGAGTTCTTGACATAGTTTGAAAGGGTTTTAGTAAGAAAACAATGTTAAAAGAGACTTTTTTGAAAAAACTTTGTGGAGTAAAAGAGGGAGTCATGCAATAAAAAAACTTTGAAAAGAGAGAGTTACATTATTAGACAACAGCAGATCAAACATGGAGCCAAAACCAACTCAGCAATACTTAAAGAACACATAACCAAAACAGAAGGAAAAAACCTACAAACATGGGTGATAGGGATTGGGGACACATAGAGCACATGATGGTAAACATATAACATGCAGAGGTCCACATAGATACAGAATCAGAAGCTCTTTAGGGGTTTATGGGATTGGGGTATAGCATGAACTTTAGAATCAACACATAACCAAATAACTTGTAGGTGCAAATTGTTTTGCTAAAGAGAGATTATACTTAAAACCAGTTATACATAAAAGGGGATCGAGTCACATTGACTACAGAAGATAAACATGCTTATCTTAAGGGGTAGTATATAACTAACATAAAGAGATTAATTACATGTTGAACAGCAGAAACAGAGGTAGAAACAATTCAGGAACATTATAAACTGAAGGAGAAAAAGAAACATATTATCCTCACCTCAAGAAATTGGTCTTGGTATTAGTTATAGCTTCACGGAAGCTTAGGCCATATTTTCAATGCCACCCCATATCGGTGGTAACAACATTTCCCCAATGAGGTATCTTGCATAAACTCAAGCTATAGGGGAGATTGGCCAAATGGGCCATAGAGTTGAGCGAGCATGACATAACTTATCAGCCACAAAACATCAATAAAATCACAGGTACTTGATAACTAGGGATTCTAGTCTATTTTATACTCCTTTGTGCTTGGGTTTTGGACTAAAAATATATACAAGTAATCCCGAAAACTTACATGTTGTGCTTGTTTGCAATGTTTGGTCAAAAAGTGATAAGGAAGTCAAAACCAGCTCAAAAATGAGTGAAACATGCTCAAGTACCAGGAACAAGTCAAAGAACTGCTACAGCAGTAAATCAATCGCAGCAGCAATAGCCCTGCCGCGACCTTAATGTATTTGTTGCGGTCCACGATGGAAAAGATCAGAGAGATGTAATTTTGGAAGTTCAAGCACTATGGTCCGTGGTAGATTCTTCATGGTTGTAGTAGCCTCATTGCGGCTGCAATCCATTTTATGCGGTCTCCGAAGAGGAGATTAAGAGAGCTGGGAGTTTGAAAGTTGGAAGCCACCGCGGTCCATTTTGTGCGGTCTACAGTGAAGCCACCACGGCCGCGGTGCATTTTTTGTGGTCTGCGGTACCTCTGACAAGGGTATTTTTGTCCAGATTCAGCCTTGTATAAATACTTCCTTTTCACATTTTTAGGGAACCTAATTCGTAGCTAAGCACATGAAGGCGTTTTGAACCTATTCTGAGTAATTTTGTAGCTAGTTCAACATTGAATCTTCAGTTCTTAGTTTGTAATCATATTATATGGGTTATTATTCATCTAAATATCTAATTTCTTCCATTATTATGAGTAGCTAGATCCTTTAGCTAGGGTTGTGGCTCAACCCTAGTATTGGTATTTGATGGGTCTTGTGTTTTAAGGCTTAGATGTTTATGAATGGTTGATATTTGGAATGATTTGTGTTTTATATGTTGAATTAGTGGTTGCAAATACTAATTTGTGCCTTTTTAACTTGGACTCTTCTTGTGAAAGAGAGCTTGAGTCTAGGAAAATCAGTCCAATAAGGAATTGGGGTGTATTCAAGAGATTGATAACCCCAATTAAAGGGTTAAACCTAGAGATAGTAATACTCGACTTGAGCCTATATTGCTTGCACAATTTAGACACCCAATTGGTCTTGAAAAAGTCAACTAGGGCAAAGTCACTCTCAAGCTATCGAGAGGTATAGAGTGAGTAATTTCGTGCATTGGCTATATCACAATCCCCAACATAACAACTTTACCTTAGGCTGTAGAACCTGTCAAGCATTCACCTAGGAGAAAGTCACTTCCCTAGTGCCTCGTTATCCATTTAGAAAACCTTACAAGCATTTATACTTAGTTTAATTTAGTATATCATTACTATAAAATTAGAAGTAACAAACAAATAGCTATGATTGGAAGTGTAATCAAGAGCACTACACACTGCTAGTTTAGATAGGAATCCAATTCCCAAACATTCTAGCTCCTTGTGGATTCGATCCCGACCTTCTTGCTGCATCGACTGCTCATGCCACTTTGTAGTGTTGTAGTGCTGGACCCGATCAGTACTCGCCGACTTTGTTGCCGATTTTAATGCCAAAATAATGACTGAGGTTGAACAAGAAACTTCTTGCACCTCACTCAGTCTACACGACTTATGGGTCCTATATACTGACGGTGCATCCAATGCGTCAGGATCTAGACTAGGACTCATACTCGAGGTCCCAACGGGCGAAGTCATTTGCCAGTCCATATGATGTCCCGGTATGACTTACAATGAGGCCGAGTATGAGGCCGTAATTTCAAGATTAAAGCTATCTCTCAAATACGGAGCACGACGAGTCGTCCTTAGATGTGACTCATAACTCGTTGTAAACCAAGTGACAGAGACTTTCCAAATTAAAGAGCAAAGGCTACAAAGGTACCAGGCATAAATTCACAAATTGCTACCAGAATTTGATGAATATTGACTCGACCAACTACGTCGAGCACAAAACATCAAAGCAGACGGCCTCGCCAAGTTAGTAGCGGCCACCAAGAACATCACAAAGGAAAGCATGGTCACCCTCATTCATAAATAGATAGACCAACTCAAGGTACACTTTGCAAATTTAACTTGGGACTGGCGCGCGCAACTATATTATAACATATTTGTACGAAGGAACACTTCAATAGACAAAAAAGAGGCATAAAGCTTTGAATGTAGGCGGCTAGGTATAGCCTCATAAGTCACGAGTTTTACAAAAGAACATTTGGAGGCCCCTTAACGAAATGCCTAGGACCGAATCAAACAAGGTGTGTACCCGAGCAAGCACATGAAGGCCACTACGGCGCCCATATCGGCAATCGGGCACTCGTCAGGTGCCTTATTCGAGCAGGATATTATTGGCCCGCAATGAAAAAGGAAGCCATCGATTATGTCAAGAAATGCGAACAGAGCCAAAAATATGCCCCTATAATACGCCAAGTGGGAAAGAACCTCCATTCTATTGGGACGTTCATCAAATGAGGAATGGACATCATCGGACCCCTCCCAGTAGGGCGAGGATGTACGTTTTCTTTTGGTTTTAACTGACTAATTTTCCAAATGGGTAGAAGCAGGTGCATTCACCCAAATACGCGAATAGGAAGTCATCACATTTATATGGAGAAATATCATATGCTATTTCGGAAACCCCAAAGAAATCAGTTGTGATAATGGGCCCAAATTCATCGAAAAGAAGATCGCCAAGTTCTTCAAAAAAATGCACATACTCTCCACGCCATATCACCTTGTCGGTAACGGTCAAGTCGAATCCTCCAACAAAATAATATTGAATATCTTGAAGAAAAAGCTCAAGGACGCCAAAGGACTATGGTCAGAATTGCTACCAGAGGTACTATGGGCCTGCCGCACCATGCCAAAGACAAGCACAGGCGAAACGCCATATTCACTGGTCTACGGGACTGATGCCATGATACAAGTCGGGGAACCTAGCTTGAGATACTCCAATGAAAGCGGACAAAACAATGATGAGAACAGAATACAAGGCCTCGACAAGGCAGAAGAGCGGAGAGACGTGACTTACATAAGAATGGTAGCCCAAAAACAACAAGCAGAAAGGTACTACAACAAAAAAGCCAAAATACGATCACTCAAAGTCGGAGACTATGTTCTCAAGGCAAAGCACAAGCGAGCAAAGATTCGAGAGAAGGCAAACTAGGAACCAACTGGGACGGTCCATAGAATATCACGGCAGCGATAAAAAAATAATCATTTCAACTAGAAACAATGGAGGGAAAACTATTACAAAACAATTGGAACGTCGCCCAACTCAAATACTTCGACTTCTGAAAACGAACGCCCCCCAAGTCATACTTTTTTCCCTTATCCAGGTTTTATCCCAATGGGGTTTTCTTGGGGAGGTTTTTAATGAGACAACAAAGGGGACGTCTCAAAGTTCAAGTATGATTTATTGCTCCGCCTGCCGTCTTCTTCTCCACGCCGAACGATAAAGGTACTAGGTACACTAGAACTTCTCCAGTATGTGTATGGAACAAACATAAACATGTAATACTCTCCAATAAATGAAATAAGTGTCATATTACAATACTTTCTACAAATGGCCCAAAGACACCCTCACAAAAATAGCACGACAAAACAAAATTAAGTACAACGGCTTTACCCCGCATCGTCCCTATTGGAGTACTCGTCATCATACCTAGAATTGGAGGCGAGCCTGTCCACATCATCATCAACATCATCCCCACCAGGCATACCGGGGGTGTAACCGCAAGCTTCACAGGCCACACGTGCTTTAACATGGAGACCCTCGATTCTGCCTCGAAAATGCTCCCGTCGAACTTCAAGGACTTATACACGGCAAGCTGAGCCTCGGCGTGAACCCATATCTCATACAACTCCCGCGGCACGATGGGGTCGATAGAAGTATAAGACGTAGATGGCTGTGACTGCCATTGCATTTCCTTAGCCTTCAACTCAACAACCTGCTCATTCAATCCGGAAAACTCCGCCTCCAAATCCTGGATCGCTCTTCTAACCTCGCCTCCTTGAGCGCTGACGTCTCTACCTCATTATCCCGCTCAGTACTACAAATACAAAGGGCATCATCTAAGGCCACTGCTTCAGACATGGCAGCCATTTTTTCTTTTTCGACACGAATCAATTCCTCGACCTTAACACTCAACTCGCCCATCAGATCGACAGCCTTCGCTTCATTTGGCCCAAACTTAGCAGTTAAGGAAGCCACCCGTGCTTGAAGGTCGGCATTATCAGCCATCACCCCCTTGCTCACCTCGAGCTCATCCTCCTTGGCCTTAAGAGCTACCTCAAGCTCATTGCACTGATTTTATTAGCTCATTATCCCGCTCCTTTAGCTCCTCAACTTTCCTCACCAACTCTTTTTCCTTCTGTTTAAGCCCGCCATGAAATAGCTGAAACTCGCTATCTTGGTTAAAGACGTCGAGCAGCAACGTTCGGTGCTTGGTACGATAATCTTTGTACTTAGAGGTCACCTTCTTAAAAATGGCCTTCCACTACTCCTCCCGCCGGTAATGCTCGATCCCCATGAAGAGATCCTGACATGCAAAAGAAAGAAGTCATTATAAGCAGATTACACAGGCGAAACAAATCCTAACATTAAAAAGCACTTACTCGCAAAGCCATGCCAGAAATGCTCAGCTATAGCTCTACATCACTCATCGTCTTTAGCACCATGTTCTCAGAATCCACGTAAAGGGGAAAAGGATGGCACTACCAATTCAGAGTTAGCCAAAAGGTCATAACCCATGGGAATGATTATGTGTCGGTTACGACCTTAAGTTCTCACTTCCACACGAGTATTCAACTCCAAGAAGGCCCGTACCTCTTCAAGATCGATGTCCAAGCCTGAACTGTCATCTCGTGCAGGTACTGCTTTATCCCTCTCAGCTGCTGATGATGTGCCACCCTCTGCGCTCCGTATAAGCTCCTCATCATCATGCACCCCCCTCAGACACAGAGGGCCTCCCCTCCGCAATAGTGTCCATCATAAATATGGCCCCTACATCTGGTGTAATGCAGATGCCTCTTTTGGAGCAATGAGCTTCTCCAATCCAATATCAGTGGCAACGGCCTTCTCGAGCTCCATCCTTCGCCTTTTTCTTGATGGCGAATCCTCTCTATTAGACGACTCATCTACGAGATGATAGATAGGTTTGGACGAGATCTCATCTTGCACAATAGTTTGAGGTTGGAATCCCTTAATGACGGAGCTTGAGTACGATCACCACGAACGGATTCAGCCAAAACAAACTACATCTCAGCCGATGTGATAGCTTGGCATGGGATCCTTCTTCTTAGAAATTCGCTGACCTAGCACCAAAAGGAGGTCGTATCAACGAGCAATGGTAAATAACAGAAAGTTGAAGCAAAAGTAACACTTACTAGATGGGACCTTCGGTCCGAAGCGCTTGTAGAAAACTACCCAATCATGAATACCCGCCATGTGAGGCAACACGCGAGCCACCCAGTCTTCAATGTTGAAGACTAGGGGAGGTGAATGCCTCTCAGATGAAAAACAAAGAAACCACAAATGAGCCAAAAATGAAAGAAGAAAGAAGAGAACGAGCGTATGACAAAGACACTTACGATTATGGTTCCACTGCTCGGGAAACCCAGTCGGGTCTACTATTAAGTGCTCGATTTTGACAAAAAAGTAATTGTGCCAAAACTTCTGATTCGTCATGTCGTCCATTCCGAATATCAGTCCTCTGGTCCCGCGATGTCATAGGTGTATCATTGTACCTCTGTAAAAACTTGGTAAGAATAAGTCCAACAGGTGGCGAACATCAACCTCACAACCATCCAATTCCGCATACTTCGTCAGCATCAAAAAAACTTTATACAAATAAGGAGATAATTGTGTCGGGCAGACGTTGTAAAATCGGCTTCCTCCGATAGCGGAAGAAGAGGGAGAGTATAACTAATCAAGAAAGGGTAGACATAGAAGGCACAATACCCTGGTCGATGGACCTCCATGATGTCACCCCGAGCCAGCACTATCTCGACGTGGGGAGGGATGCGATATGTAGGTCAAAGCTCAGCTATATGAGAGGGTCCTGTCTCGGAAATTACCTGAGCGGGAGTAGGAGCGGGATCCTTGAGATAATCATTTATAGACAAGGGGTTTCTGGGGACTATCTCCTCTGCAGTAGAAAAGCTCTCATCCTCTTCAGTCATTAAATCCTCACCATAGGAAGGAGGAGCCACTGACAACAAGTGGCATCAGAAACTTCATCGTGAATGTGAAGGGTTTGTGACATTTCAACGATGAAAGTTGTTCTGCTAAACTTGGAGAAGAAGATAACAACTAGGTAAGAAGAAGAGGTATGGAATCGTGAAGGCAAAATCAAGAGCAGAAACTGGCAAAAAAGATTAAGGGAATAGTATTTAAGCAAGGAAAGGGATGGTGAAAAGTTCTGAAAAACAAAACCCCCATCTATTTATAGGGTTAGGTGGCATGAGAATCGAAGCAAAGGACTATTAATGGAACCAAAACCAAAGTGACAAGCATGCAGATGCTGTCTCGGGAAGATGCGTAAAGATGACGCGTGTGGCTATGATGTCACCCCATGGTAGCCACACCAATCACGACTTTGTCACACCTCTTTTTTACTACCCCGGGAAGGGTATAAGGGAGTTTGTCCAATTTAAATGACAATCGAAATAGGATTTATTTATTTTAAATTAAAAGTCACCACTTGGAATAATTTATAGTGTCCCAAGTCACCGGTTTAGAATCCCGAATCAAGGAATAATTGACTATATTTTATAGTCCGCGGATATAAAAATCCGGGTAATGAATTCTGTTAACCCGGGAGAAGGTGTTAGGTATTTCCGGGTTCCGTGGTTCTAGCGTGGTCGTTCAACTATTATTGTTGGCCTAATTATCTGATTTTAGAACACTTTTAAACCTATGTGGATTATTTAAACTTTAAAACTGCTTTTATTTATTTAGAGAACTAATTCAAGGTTATTTAAAATACATCGCAAGCCACGCTACATGAATGCACCCATGATTCACGGCACATTCTATTTAACTTGTTGAAAATTAGAACCGGGTCACATGAAATATACACTCGGACTTTAATAAGAGCCACGATAATTATATAATCAACGCACCTAAAGCAAACTACGAAGTTCATTTTTAATATCTAAATTATAACGTTTGTGAGGGCCATGAGTGATTCGATAGATGGCACGCCTCAATTCACTTTTAAGAGATTATACTTAGCCAAAGTCACCTAAAGATATTTGGATTTCTCCTAAATTGAGTTCTATCTAACATTACAATAATCAGCCTACACAGAATACCATATTACTCTAACGTTTTGGGGGGCGTGTTCCAGAATTGCAGTAGTCCGGACATAACGAACAACTTTTTAAAATGGATTTGTTTGAATCTAAAGTACCAGAAACCTCAAGGGTTAAACTAGGCCAGACGCAAAGCTCAAACATGAGAATCATTGAGATTATTCAAAAGCAATTTTTAGTATATTATCAACTAATGATAAAAACAAGTAGTAAACGAAATATGAAAGAAACAAATGATCAATCTCAGTCTGAAATGCCTCAGCTGGAGGCTGGGCCACTTGAATCTGGGCCCAATGTGCAAAAACAAAAGTTTGAAGTCATACTAGAGGTGATTCGAGTAGGCCATCCAACTAGGCCCACTCATGGCCCACCATTTTCTAGAGACGGTTGGCCTAATGACTACAATTAACAACCTTTACATAAATTCTAGAATCAAAGATGTTTAATTACATATTTCAAAAAACTAACTGACAAATAGTATCAACATAGCATGAGTTGAAATCCCTAACTAGTTACACAGAACAAATAACCAAAGGAAAATAAATTTATACAATTCTTAATTGTAATAACTAAGTAATTTGACTACATTATTGAAAGAAAGCTCCAGAAAATGTTCCATCCTTTGCTAAGGCAGCACACTTCCTCCTTGTGATTTAAAACACTGTTGAGATTTGCAAAAAAAACTAATATAAAGCTAGCCTGCAAACCTGCATCTGATTCCTTATGCACCAGGCCAATCGAAAACAAAATTAGTCCCATTACCACCCTTCGTTGGTGTTAACACACAAAGGCAAGCTTAACCAAAATATCCAGATTCTCTTTATACTACTTCACAGTTCCCTTAACTGATTTACCAAGAAAAAAACAAACACAAAATGGAAAAAAAACAAGTTCCGGCCTTCGCATGGATCTTTGTAGATTATTTAAAGCATGTTGACTTCCATATTATCATACAAATCTTGAAGGCAAATATAGATTCAAACATACATGAAGAAAAGAGGTCACAGTTGATCATTAATTCATATAACAACAATCGCACTGACTTTCAGACAAAGAAGTGAATCAGATCCATACTGGCCTAATAATGTTCACATGAATTCCATTTCATAGAAGAGGAGAACCATTGCATAAGAAAGGAACTGGAAAGAGTAACTTGAAAGAATAACAATAGTAAAAGAGCAACAGCCAAATAATAGGGAGAAAACCCCAGCAACACTGACTCAACAGCTACAAGGATCAGTGATGAAACAACCCCACTACCAGAAATACTTTGAAATTTTTTTTCGTTCTTCTAACACTGAAAATCCAAGAGTAGTTCCACCCAATTTCAACCAATATGATGCATAAATTTCCACTGTTTTTAGGGTATTCTCTCTGATCTTTTTAGTGGAAGAAGGGTGTATATATAGCCTTTTTGGATGCCATATGCTGTTGTAAACATAATGGAAATTATTCCCTTGCACAAGCATTTTATTTTAACAGAATGGGACAACTGGCAGCCTGTAATTGGCTCCAGCACTTGTGCTGGCCAAGATTGGGCCAGCTAACCAGATTCTAGAAGCTTTTTATATACATTATGTTTGAATACCCTTCCCATGACCCCCTTAAGTTTCTACTTGTTCAATTAAAAACCCTGAAAGTTTTAAATATTTACAAACTAAACAAACAGAAACAAACAAGTTGATATCTTCAAATGGATTAAAAGCAAAGGAGATTCAAAACTGAAAAATGTATCTAACAACTACTGAATGAACCTAAACTACTAAAACAGTATCAGCTCATAATGAACTGATCTATACAAAGAAACCCCTAATGGAACTCTCACAAGTGCTTGGAATAATTAATGCAGTCTAAAACAAAATTAACAACTGAACATGCAATTGAACCCTAAATTATTCTACCATAAGCTAAAATCAGAAAACATCATTAAACAAGAGTTAATTCAAATATTGAACTAAACTACCTTATGTGATGAAACTCTAATCTGAAGCCGTAAATATGCAAACAAACAAACAAACGACACATAGAACCTAACATGCGACTGACAAAATTTGAGAGGAAGAAAGGATAAGAATTAACAACAAAAGAAAAACACAAATGAATAAACGACTAAGGTTCAGGACATACCAACTTAATCAAACAGATGAACAATCGACATAGAAGCAGCAGCTTGACCAGGTTCAGAGTTTCGACGAGACTTGAAACAGACCCAAACAATTGTTTTATTCAAGAACAACCTACTTGGGCGAGCCTCCAACCCGGACGAACAAAAATTTAAAGAAAATCCCCAAACAAAAATTAGGTAAAAATTATATTTCTAGATTTCTCAAGTTCCAGGGGCTATTTGGAAAAATCGTCAAGGGTTTAGGGTTTGGGGAAGCCTGGGGACTATAGGGTGTTAATTTGGGGTTGTTTGAATGAGTTAGGATTTTTTAGGTTGATTTTCGGATTCAATATTTGACAAGTTTGAGGGGGATTTGGGGAAAAAGATCTAGAGATTCAGAAAGAGGAAGGCAAGGGGATTCCGGGATGTTAAATTAAAGGGGATTAAAGTGGTTTACGCCATCGCCGCCGGCAGAGATGGTGGAGATGTTGGGGCGGCGGGCTCTAGGATTTGGAGGTTAGGGATAGAGATGGGAACGGATGGGGTTTGGACTGGGGGTGGGCTAGATTCGGACAGTTTTATATGGGGAATGAGTGAGTTCCGGTCCGTTGGATCTCATTGATCCAACGGTTGAGATGGGGGGTCCAGAACGGGGTCGTTTTTTTATGGGGGTGGGGATGGACCAGGTTGCAAAGTTAGGCTGGGCGGATGGGTAAGGAAAAACGATTTGGGCTTTGCAATTTGGCCCAAATAAAACAGCCCTCTTTCCTTAATTCCCTTTTTCTTTATTTTCTTTTGTATTTTTTTTAATTAGCTAAACTCCTAAGTTATATCTCAAATTAATTAGATTTATAAAATTAAGCTAATTATCTAATTATAATATTTACAAAAGAGTTGATCCTAAATTAAAGAGAAGAAAATCACTAAATTAGCATTTAAAGCTAGAAATGTAAAATAAAAGATATATTTTTTATTTTATTTTAATAATGCAATTAATTAACTAATTAATTTTAAAAATATAATCTCAAAATTTAAATGCATTACATGATATTTTTGAAATTTTTCATAATTTAAATAAAATAAACATGCACAGAAAAATATAAATAATTAATAAAAAATCCAATAAAAATTTTACAAAATTGCAAATAATGGGAAAAAAATTATTTTCTTAGATTTTGTGAGAGTAATTCCTATAGGGTAAAAATCACGTGCTCACAGACTTCACTAGTTGCGACGTCCTCTCCACCTCGATCGACCAGGCTTATTCAACAACCAAATTCCTCCGAAACGAAGGCAAATCAGGTCTGCTTATTGAGGGCGTGCAGGACCACGACATTAATAAGTGGAGGAACTAACTGTATAGGTCTGATTGGCGACTTCGCAGTACGGATAAAGCAACACCAAGAATTGGATCGATCACGGTGTAACAACTGAAGATTGCTCTCGAGAAGGCTGATGCCAAAGACGGACAGCTGGGATGAAGAAATAACGGTAGCATGGGTTCAGATATGGACACAAGGAATATTCCTTTGTATATTCCTTATTTTGTACCTTTTAGAGTTTTTGGAAAATATCCCTTATAAATAGGAAGAGATAGAGAACAAAATGGGGGATCTTGACTTTATGAGAAAAAACACTTTGTAAGAGGTTGACCTAAAAGAATATACTAAAGTTCTCTTGTTCATTGATTGCATTATTTAAGCATACGTTTGTGATTCTTTATTCACAAGATTCAAAAATTCCTCAACCCCTTTTATTACTCTTCTTTCCACGCTGCTGACAGGGGAAAGAACCATCCAAATCTTACAATAATTGGGTAGTAAATTCCTTTTTTGTTATGATTGTTACCTTTATCCATATTTATTGCACATTTATGTTGTTGCATTCATGAGCATTTAATCAGCACAAACACACTAGTTAACGGCATTCATTTTACTAACTTCGCTTAATATTTGGTCTAGATTTAAATATTCTTAACTAAGATTCACCTTCTTCTCATCATTAATTGATTTAAAAAAGGTTTAACGCTTTTTGGTCAAACAGTCGGTATTAAGAAAATGGAGACTGATAATCAATTCTCGTTCCAATCATGTTGTTTATTATTAGATAATTGAGTAAATTTTTCCCACATCACATCCGAATTCTTTGTTATTTAAGTAAAAATAAGGTCAAATACACGTTGCCTTAAACTTGTCCGACTTTTCTGTTTAGACACTTGAATTTGGCTTAGTACCTATTTGTAACGACCCGACCGGTCGTTTTGGGCCCTAGCGCGTCGTTCAACGGTCCGAGGCCATGAGCAGCTTCATTTTAGGTATATCGACTCGTTCGCATGGTCGGAAATTTAAATTCAGAAAGATCGGAGTTAAATTTAAATAAAAATTCTCATTTGAGAAGCTTAAAGTTGAAAGAATGAACTAGGATTGGATTTTTGAGTAAACGACCTTGGAATCGAGATCTAAAGGTTCCAACATATTCGTATAATGATATTGGACTTGGGTGTATGCCCAGTTCAGGTTTTGGATAACCCGGGAGCATTTTGGCGCCTATTGTGGAAGTTAGTATTTTGGAAGAAATTTCTTAAGTTTGGTTTGGAGTGCATTTCAGTGTTATCGATGTCCGTTTGGAATTTCGAGACTGGGAGTAGCTCTGTATGGTGATTCTGGAGTTGGAAACGCGATCGGAAGTAAATTCGGAGGTTCGTAGGTCATTTTGAAGCCATTTGGTAAAAGATAGAAATTTGAATGTTTTTGGGAAGTTTGAGCAGAAGTGGAATTTTTGATATCGGGGTCGGAATCCAATTCCGGAAGCTGGAGTAGGTCCGTAGTGTCAAATATGACTTGTGTGTAAAATTTGAGGTCAATCGTACGTGATTTGATAGGCATAAGCATCGGAAATAGAAGTTGGAAAGTTCAAAGTTCATAAAGCTCGAATCGGAATGTAATTCATGATTTTAGCGTTGTTTGATGTGATTTGAGGCTTCGAGAAAGTCCGTAATGTGTTTTGGGATTGGTTGGTATGATTGGTTCAGGTCCCAGGGCCTCAGGTGGATTATGGGTGGTTAACGGATCGAAAAATGGATTTTTGGGAAGGCTGGTGTTGCTGGTTGCTGGTATTTCCGCTTCTGCAGAAATGGAACCGCAAAAGCGGCCCCGCAGAAGCGAGGAAGTAACCGCAGAAGCGGTTGGGAGTGAGGTGATCTGTGACCGTAGAAGCGGTCAGGAAATCGCAGAAGCATTTCCGCTTAAGAGGAAATTAGACCGCAGGAGCGGTCCAGCCCAATTTGGCCAGAACTGCAGAAGCGGCCCAAAACCGCAAAAGCGGCCCAAAACCGCAAAAGCGGTTTCCGCAGAAGCGGTAATGGTGCCACAGAAGCGGAAACGTCTGGAGGTAGAGGGGTTGTTTTAAGTTGGATTTTTGGTCATTTCTTCTTCATTTCTCCATGGCCTGGGCAATTTTTGGGGAGCTTCAAGAGAGGATTTTTGTCGTCAATGTTAAGGTAAGTTATTCCTACCTATTTTGAGTTAAATACATTAATTATGTATGGATTTTAGTATGAAAATGGGTAGAAAATTGAGGTTTTGGTGGGAAACCTAGAAAATTATATTCTTGGAATTTAGCCACGATTTTGAGTATGAAATTAAGAGAAAATTGTATATTTGAGTTCCTAAGGTCATGGGTAACCTTTATCTTCGAGAAATTTCGGATTTGGGCCCGATGGCATTTTTGCCAACTTTTCGTTCGGGGTTAGGAATTGTTATAAATTGGGTTGTAAAGTATAATTGAGCATATATTAATGGATTTGTATGATCGTTGGCTAGTTTTGGAGCATTGTGCATTGGTACAAGTCTTCGGAAGAATGTAGAATGCCGGTTGTGGATCTTCGGAGCGAGGTGAGTCTCCTTTCTAATCTTGTGCCGGGGAATTTACGCCATAGGTGAAGTGATTGATTATGTGCTCCTATTTTTGGGAGCTACATACGCACGTGGTGACGAGAGTCCGTGCGTAGCTACTATTATGCTATTGTCTGGGTAGTTAGGACCCAACAGCATGTTATACTTGGATTAATTATGAACCCATCGATGACTTGGATTGTTTAAATCACCTTTGATTAGTAAACGAATTTAAAAAGAGATTTAACATCATTTACTGAATTGTTAAACAGAGAATTGGTTTTATTTGGATACTTATTCCCCGATAAAATTCTAATTGGCTATCTGAGCACGTATCTTATGTGTACCTACGTCGCGTGGATGATTCGCAAGCAGGGTGATTGTTTATTTTATGTTGACCGTGTCGCATGGATGATTCGCGAGCGGGGTAATAGATCACATTGAATTAATAAATGGATTTCTAAAAAGACTTAAGCTTCGTTTTCTTAAATTATTAAAGAGAATTGGCCATTCTTGGATAATTGCTCCATGTTGACTTTCAGATTAATAGATGCATCTATAGGCGCGCCGTTGACCCTCGGTAAGTGCACATTTATTTCTGATGGATCGGGCCATCGCCTCGGTATGATTTGCGCATGCTTGTATCACTGCCTGAACTTATTTAAGTTGTTGCATGCCTCACTACAGCTCGAGATCATTGTGTTAATAATGAAAAGAAATCTTGGAAGTTTTCTATGAAAGAATTACGTGTTTACTTATTTCCTCTATATGGATTAACATCATGTCTAAAAATATAAATTCACTATTTAATATGTATATTAAATATAAATAATCATTGGACAATTAGAGAGTGTCAGAGTTGACCATCTCGTCTCTACTCCTTCGGGATTAGGCGGGATACTCAATTAGTACACATTGATTACGTACTCATACTACACTTCTGTGCATTTTTGTTGCACAGGTATATACACCTCTAGCAGCCTGCTGAATGTAGCAGCATGGATGACTCTGGGACTAGGTGAGCTGCATTGTTCGAGACGACCCGCAGCTAGTGTAGTTCCTTCCAGTGTTTTCTTATTATTTATTCCCTATCCACTGTATTTCGGACATATGTTGTATTTTATCTTCCATATCGATAGTTGCTCATGCACTTGTGACACCGGGTTTCTGGGATGGTTTGAAGTATTGTATTAACTGTTCAACATGTAAATTTGATTTGAAACAATATCCTTTAAAATTTCTTAATAATAAAGGAAAAATCCAGGATTTTAAAACTATTAAAATGAGATTTAATTAAGTTATTTGAGTTGGCTGGCCTGACGGCATTGTCCGGCGCCACCACGACCCTTAGTGGATTTTGGGTTGAAACAACATGATATCAGATCACTAGGTTCCCCTCGGTATCACGAGTCATGAACAAGTCTAGTAGAGTCTCACGGATCGGTACGGAGACGTTTATACTTATCTTGGGGAGGCTACGGGGCTGTTAGGAGTACTTCCCTTCTTGATTTCCTTTTCGTGTGGTTTGATTGCTTTGAGGCTTATGCCTTTGATTTCTTCCTACTCAATCTTACGTTAGCGCTTGTTATAAATCGAAAGTTGAAGAATTGAAATGGCACTACAAATGTGGTGCGGGATGATTTGTCCCGATATAGTTGATTGGACTATAGTAGTCGCATTATGGAGGGATATTCTATTGTTTCAGCTCAGTAACAGAACTTCTAAGAGCCCTGAGGCTAGGCACAGTTATGAACAATTATTCCGCAGTGTTGTTGTGATAGTGGGACATTTACCCACGTGTCGGGCAGTGAATGAATTGAAGGGAGGTTTACTCAGTGTGTAATCAAGGGATTCAGTATTTTATTCCTGGCAGGGGAAAGTCAAATGAACTGAGGATGGTCAGAAGTGGACTGGTGGAAGTAATGAAACGTGGTAATTGCAAGCGTGGTGGAGTTCTCCTCTACATTGGGGTGCAGTTGTCCTAATTGGACGTTCTAAGTTTGTCGGTGTTATAATATGCTACAATCCGCCTTTATGGCAGGATATTATGAAATAATATTAGAGTTGCAACTGTCAGATATCACATGATGCGGTGGTTTAAGATCGAATAATAATTTATAATGTTGCCGGCTCGATAAAGATGACCTTTGGAAAGGTTTAAAGTTAGTAGCAATGGTGGGTTCAAGTGCCACGAAGATAGATTTTATTTAGGGCAACAATTGAGCAGTGAGGTATGAGGAAGGACATATGGGAGGTGTCAGGCGGTGTTTAAAATTTCTAGAAGGCCAAGTATGACAAGCAAGGTCGAGTGACCGATTAAGGAGATGAGTTTCGCCAAAGCGGGAGAGTGGCGGGTGTTGCATATAGGGCTTAGTAGTAGGATGACTACGCGCCTAAGGAGAGTTTGGATCGAATTGGGGATTTTAATGATTGGTGATCGAAGTCTGCGGGTGTGACTTGAAGTATGGGCTATTAAGCGGCAGAAGATTCATATGGTGGAAATGAGCTGCCTACAATGGAGGAGGGTGCAGTATAACCCTGAATTGGAAGGATGTTATCGCACATTTAATTGATGTCTGCGATGGGCGAATGGACTTGTGCGGCTGGAAGGTGAGCTCGAACTCAGGATAGGCTATTGGTATCATAGTAAATGTAACCCGTGCAGCGGCGTGGGAAGATGTCGGGAGGTGATTCCCCTAGGTGGGTTTTTCTCTGTGAGCAGGTTAGCAGTCGCGTGGTAGGCGAAGCTTCTGCAAGGAATTCTATCGGTGATGCAGCAAAGAGATCGGCCGTGCGAATATGGTTGATGATTCAGAGTTCAAAAGTGGGGTTTTTACAGGAAGATTCCAAGAATTTGCAGTGGATGATTCGTAAGGTTATGTCAATAAGAGATTAAGAATCCGGGCGAACTCAAGAATGGTGAAATGATGGCTTCAAGCTAAGTGGGAGAGTCCCACCGCTTATGATTGGGTTGTATGATTAACTACTTGCATGATTTCTTGTTATTAGCATATTTATGGATTAATTCAGCTACCAAAAAGGACCATAAGTAGTAAATTGAGCGAAGGAATTATTAAGGATGTGCTATGGTTAGACTTATGGGCTCATGTTCGAACTTGGGAAAAGATTCAAGATTTATGCCTTGTATAGAAACGGATTAAAAAGGGGAGTGACTCTGCCAGGTGCTTCATTGAGAGGGTATTAATGTGCTAGAAGATTCAGGGAGCTGATTATATTCGGGATCAAGTCAGAGCGGGTGGCTCTCAGCAATGATCCTAGTGGAACTCAAAAGATAAAGTGTGGTACCTAATGATTTCAAGCCTATAAGTACAACTAAGAATCAAGCTTTGTAGCAGCTTATGAGAAGGTGCCCAGAATGTTCTATGATGTGTTACCTTGTGGTGTAGAATTTGAGAAATGTGAAATAATTCGTGAGATTTGAGACAGCATGGTTTTGCAATTCAAGGTCACCTGGGGTGGGTGTAGAGGGAGTATGTTATGCGTTGAAGAGAATTAGTATTATTTCCAAAGCAATCCAGGATGAATTAGAAGAAGGTGGATTGATTAGCCATAGTTGAATTTGGCATGTTGGGGTCAGTGATCAGTTCATTCGGCGTGATCAAGTTATGCGTATGATTTGTGGCGATACGCGTGAGGCTTGTCGGCCGCCGTGATTGATGATTTATCAGGGGAATTCTTCTGTTATGGCTTGTTAAGTGGAAGCGAATTCTGGAAGGGCTTTGGTGGCTTGGACCACTACTTGCAGATTTGCATATTCTACGGTTATGGGAATTTACCTGCGTGTTGCTATGATTCTCCTGAAGTGAGTTAAGTGAAAAGTTCGTATATGCTGAAGTGTTAAAATATTAATGATTTCGGAGTTATGATGAAAAATCGTGTTCTATCATATGTTGGCACGTTGGGTGCAGTGAGTAGCATGGAAATACGAAGTGAGGATCAAGGTTGCAGTTCAGTGTTGATAAGGATGTCACAGGCTCGGATGAGCAAGGAAAGGGTTGAATTATTAGAGTAAATTGGAATTTTCCTCAGCGTCACCTGAGATCGATGTGTTGCGGAAGAGGTTTTGCATCTTGGTTAAGGATTCTGGATCGCTTTTCAGCATTAGTGCATTCGATGGTTTAGATGTGCGGACCCATTATTTATTTCAGAAGATTGTGGGAGCGTGTCCCATGGAAAGATTGTATAAGTGTGACATGTAGTCACTTGATTGGCTAAAGATTTAAACCAAGTATGAGGATTGTGGTAATATCATTAATTTGAGAATTTATGCCTGGAGGACACTTTGTATATTGGGTAATGAACTGAGGAGGCCACTCCGGTTATGATGGTTATTCTTACGTGATATGAGGCAATAGGGAGTTACTACGGACCTTTGAAAGGTCATTGACCAAGTTGGTGCAATCAAAAATCGGCTTGAGATCGGTGGATTGATTTTTTTGTGATCAGGGCTTTATATCAGGCCAGTTGTGTTCGTTTCAGAGAGCGTTCCCTATGGAGGAACAATCAAGGTGTTATTTTGTCATGCGCTATTCCAGGTAATGATGTATTGCGACGTATGAGTTGTGAGACGGTTTAATAAATTCTTATGTGTTGAGGTTCCGCGTTGCGATGATGTTATGTGAGCGGGATGGCTCTTGAGATTTAGATCTGTATCACACCTCGATAGTGCTTGAGTTATGTAGCCTATAGCGCTATGTTTTTTCTCAAGGATGGTATTATGCACTTAGCGTTCTTGCGATCGAAATTCGATATTCTTATCGTAATGAGCAGATTTAGCTCGAAGTGCAATCTCCTTATGTGAGATCTATGTGTGGATCGGGTGGCACGCCGCCATGGGTATGTTATTTGGATCGGGTTGCGCGCTGCAACAGTGTGATGTTGAGTCTAGTTTTTCTATATGCTGATTTTGTGTGTTTCGCTTCCTATCTTCTAAGAAAAAGTCCGTACTAGTGCGGGGGTTAGGTAATTCCTTCCAAAGTTAAATTTCCGTTTGTGTTGTGTTCGGATTGGTGGCCTATTGGCACATTGTGGCGTCATATGAGACTTGTGATCACATTCGGAGTGGCTTATTTCCTGAGCAGTTCGTACTGGGTAAGATGAGATTGTGGGATTTAGGATCAGTGGAATCTGATTATATGAAGTATATTAAGGAGCGAAGATCATTATTTGGTTCAGAATGTGGTAATTTTTCTGGTCAGAAATAGACTCGGTGGTTGATTATGAATTTCGGCATTTCATCCGTCGTGGCGGTGTTGTAATAGTTAGAGTAAGACCTATGTAGGTCATGAGGTGCAATGGGAGCATCAGATTCGTGGAATTTCGATTAATTCAAACAAAAATTCTATTGTGGTCCTATGAGTAAAGTGATGCAAAGTGTGAATTCGGCAGAGTTATGCAGTCATGTTTGAGTACAATGTACAGTGATTGATACAGTGATCGTATGTTGGAAACAGGCCTAGCATAGAATTCCGGATATTGGAATTGGGCTCTAAGGCTTAATTGCTTGAATAAAAGGGAATATCTTCAGAATTTATCTAGCTAATGTGCTCAACTAAATTGTGATAGCACGGGAAGGTGCATGAGAAGTTAAACAGCGACTTCAGACCGCTCCAGTGCAATTCTCAGCACGTTCGAGAACGAACGTATGTTTAAGTGGGAGAGAATGTAACGATCCGACCGGTCATTTTGGGCCCTAGCATGTCTTTCAGCGGTCTGAGGCCATGAGCAGCTTCATTTCAGGTATATCTACTTGTTTGCATGCTCGGAAATTTAAATTCAGGAAGATCAGAGTTAAATTTAAATGAAAATTCTCATTTGAGAAGCTTAAAGTTGAAAGAATGAACTAGGATTGGATTTTTGAGTAAACAACCTCGAAATCGGGATCTGAAGGTTCCAGCAGGTTCGTATGATGATATCAGACTTGGGCGTATGCCCAGTTCGAATTTTGGATAACCCGGGAGCATTTTGGCGCCTATTGTGGAAGTTAGTATTTTGGAAGAAATTTCTTAAGTTTGTCTTGGAGTGAATTTTAGTGTTATCGATGTTCGTTTGGAATTTTGAGACTGGGAGTAGCTCTGTATGGTGATTCTGGAGTTGGGAACGCAATCGGAAGTAAATTCGGAGGTCCGTAGGTCATTTTGAAGCCATTTGGCAAAAGATAGAAATTTGAAGGTTTTTGGGAAGTTTGACCGGAAGTGGACTTTTTGATATCGGGGTCGGAATCTGATTCAGAAAGTTGGAGTAGGTCCGTAATGTCAAATATGACTTGTGTGCAAAATTTGAGGTCAATCGGACATGATTTGATAGGCTTAAGCATCGGAAATAGAAGTTGGAAAGTTCAAAGTTCATAAAGCTCGAATCGGGGTGTAATTCATGGTTTTAGCATTGTTTGATGTGATTTGAGGCTTCGAGCAAGTCCGTAATGTGTTATGGGATTGGTTGGATGATTGGTTGGGGTCTCGAGGGCCTCGGGTGGATTCCGAGTGGTTAACAGATCGAAAAATGGATTTTTGGGATGGCTGGTGTTGCTGGTTGCTGGTATTTCCGCTTCTGCAGAAATGGGACCGTAGAAGCGGCCCCGCAGAAGCGTGGAAGTAACCGCAGAAGCTGTTGGGAGTGAGGTGAGCTGGTACCGCAAAAGAGGCTAGGAAACCGCAGAAGCGGCCAGGAAACTGCAGAAGCGGTTCCGCTTAAGCGGAAATTAGACCGCAGGAGCGGTCCAGCCCAATTTGGCCAGAACTGCAGAAGCAGCCCAAAACCGCAAAAGCGGTTTCCGCAGAAGCGGTAATGGTACCGCAGAAGCGGAAATGTCTGGAGGCAGAGGGGTTGTTTTAAGTCGGATTTTGGTCATTTCTTCTCATTTCTTCATGGCCTGGGCGATTTTTGGGGAGCTTCAAGAGAAGATTTTTGTCATCAATGTTAAGGTAAGTTATTCCTACCTATTTTGAGTTAAATACATTAATTATGTATGGATTTTAGTATGAAAATGGCTAGAAAATTGAGGTATTGGTGGAAAACCTAGAAAATTATATTCTTGGAATTTAGCCACGATTTTGAGTATGAAATTAAGAGAAAATTGTATATTTGAGTTCCTAAGG